>BRDA01009392.1:14123-72013 GCA_036984385.1 Crenuchus spilurus | reverse complement strand
TGCTCTAATATGGTGATTCTTTTGTATTTTTACAGTTAAATACACACTAGGGTAGCACGGTTTGACAAGGTAGCATAACTCGACAGAACACCGGTTTGTAGACCAAAAATTGGATTTGGGCTTGCAGTCTGAACACAGCATGTGAATTTCAGCTCAGCCCACAGCAGTGTCTCATGTACATAAAACCTGCCTCCTTAAATTCTGTCATTCATCAAACAAGTCTAAAAACACATCAAACAGGCTTATCTGACTACTAACCTCTGAGGTCTTGCGACCATCAAAATTTGACAAACACTTCATGTACACCATCAGCCAACTAAACTGAAAGTTCCTAAGATGGCTGTAATATGTCCCTTTAAATCTTTGTCTATTTGCATGTTTACTTAGAAACAAAATGCCAAAGTACAGCCCTACGACCGCACACTTCAGCTGAACCGTCAGATGTTTTGACCAATGAAGATTCAGCATTGTGCAGATCACGTGACAACTCAGCTGACTCGCCCGGTTCATAAACGATATGATGATGTTGTTGAAGAGAAGGAGACGCAGGACACCGCAGCTCTCAAAACTTAGCTTTGACTTCCTGTCCTGACATTTGTTTTTATCGCTGGGGGTGTTTTTCCTCACACGGCCCACTCTGTGGAGCTGAAAGGTGTGATTTGGTGCTCATTAGACTTCCTGTTAGCAGTGCAGGCGCTGCTCTCAGCCTCTATGAGCTTCAGACTGAAAACGGCGACTTTTAACTCTCTTGCTTTTTTTGGATCTATTAGAGAAGTGGACTTTTACACACATCCGACTTTTTAAGAAGAGGAGAAGTCTTCCGCTGCTTTAACTGGACACCATGCAGTTTCCACAACTCAGACTGTGTTTGTTTACTGTCATTAGCGTCGTTCTGTGTCTCTCTCGCTTCGGGACGTCGGTTCCTTTCCGAGATGAGACGGATTTTGCCGATCTGAGGGCTATGGAGCCGATCAGTCAGTTTCAGGTCAGATTCAGCTGGCACAATATAAGTTGTCCGTTGTGTAAAGCCCTCTTCGCTGTCGTGGACATTGCCCTTTTGGTAAGACACAAACTCATAATCTTGTTTTTAGGTTACAGTGTTTTAGATCTGGGTAATATTAGTACAATTCAGTATCGTGATCCTCTCTGAATCACATTTATCAAGATGTATAAGTTTGCATATCATTACTAATGTATTGAACTGCTTCATGAAGTGCTGCTACTCTCTAAAACAATATCTTGAAAACCTGGTTTAGCTTGTTTTTAATAGACATGTTGTTACATCTCCTTCACTTAATGACACCAGTTGTAGTCTTATATTATGCACATATTCTGAAAGGAAACTACTTAGTCTTTATGGTTTTAAACTGTTAAATGATATACATCAGAAGCATCTTCATATGTGGAAAGTGCACACACACAGAATGTTAGAAACAAGATGTTTGTTTATATTTATAGATGTAATGTTTCCTCAAATGTACCATCAAAGTCATTCTAAAGCTGAAAAACTCACATTATACCAATGTAACTGAATTCTGGTGTAGGCAATACATCACTGATGTCTTATTTCATGTGCATTAGATAGTAATATGCTGTTTCATACTTACAAGAGGAAAATCAGGTTCTTCAGCTTTCAGAAAGAAAGGTCGTATATCCCTGAATGCTAGATATTGAGTAGATATGTTTCATAATATATGTTTCAGAAACAATAGAAGTGTTAATGTAACATTTGCATTTCTTTTTTTTTGCATGCCTCCCCACTTAGAGCAACACAAACACAGAATATGTGGCTCATGCACTTGGTGAAGCCTGCATTCGTTTGCACTTGGCTGAGGAAAAAGTGTGTAGAGAGATTACGGAGCTCTTCCGTGATGACTTCATCCGTGCTCTTCAGCAGTCACTTCTTTGGCCCTCGGAGGCCTGTGCCCTGCTGCTGGGACCTGACTGTGGCCATTTTGACATCTATGCCTCTTGGAACATCACCCTTCCACAGATTCCTAAACCTCCAGTGGTTCCTCCAACACCACCCAAGCCTGGATCGCTGCAGAGCCGAGTGCTGTTCCTCACCGACATCCACTGGGATGCTGAGTATACAGAGGGAGCTGCAGCAGACTGTAAAGAGCCTCTGTGCTGCAGGAACGGGTCTGGAGAGCCTCGCTGGAAACATCTGGGTGCAGGATACTGGGGCACATACAGCAAGTGTGATCTTCCACTGCGTACAGTAGAACACCTGCTGCAGAATGTAGCCAAGGCAGGACCATGGGACTGGGTCTACTGGACTGGAGACATCCCTGCACACAATATTTGGTCCCAAACCAGGGCTCAGCAGCTGAATGAGTTAGTCACCATCTCCAGGCTTGTTCATAAGTACCTTGGATTCCAGGTGTACCCAGCTGTGGGCAATCATGAAAGCACTCCAGTCAACAGCTTTCCTCCTCCGTTTGTGCATGGGAACCATTCCTCTCAGTGGCTGTATGATACCATGGCTAAAGAGTGGGCTGTCTGGCTTCCATCTGAAGCTCTGGAGACCTTGCGGTAAGAAACTTAGTCACAGCAGTTTCAGTGGAATCTAACTGAATTGACTTTCTTTCTGTAGACTATCATCACTGATTGTAGAAAGATGATTAATTATTAGCTATTTGACTACACTTCCTAGTGAATGTTTCTAATTAGAATAGAAATATAAGTTTTGTAGTTCATGTAGTTTGTTCTCAATATAATTGAGTCAGTAAAAGCTATGGTGAAAACGGCTACCTTTTAAATAATTTGGTACATCATTTTTAACACTTCTACATTAAACTGTAGCAATGTGGAGAGGGGGTGCAGTTTGTTGATCATTTAGTTTCCTGTCTGAACTGTAAGTTTTGCAGTCTGTCTCTTCACAACTCTTGAGCCATTGGCTGAAGAGAGCACCATTTTTACTCTGAGCTAATATTGGGGGGGGGGGCTGTTTTAGAACAATCGACTGAACTTTTCACAAAAATATTCTGCTGCAGCTGCACTTCTGAAAACCTGTTAATGATTAACTGCTCCTTTATATAATGTATATACACTCACTGGCCAATTCATTAGGTGCACATACCTTGTATCTACACTCATTGTCCATTTTATCAGCTCCACTGACCATGTAGGTGCACTTTGTAGTTCTACAACTACAGACTGTAGTCTTATGTTTCTGTATACTTTATTCTTCAAGGACCACCACAGAGCAGGTGGTAGATAATCCTCAGCAGTGCAGTGACACTGACGTGGTGGTGGTGGTGGTGATGTGTTGGTGTGTGTTGTGCTGGTATAGATGGATCAGACACAGCAGAGCTGCTGGAGATTTTTAACACTGTTAGCTCACTGTCCATTCTATTAGACACACCTACTTGTTGGTCCACCTTGTAGATGTAAAGTCAGAGACAGCAGCTCATCTGTGTCTGCAGTTTGTTTGGGTCATCTTCTAGTCCCTTACTGGTGGTCATAGGACACCCTTGGCTGGGTAGTTTTAGTTGTTTGCACTATTTTACCTCCAGCAGTGACACTGAGGTTTTTAAAAACATCAGCAGCTCTGCTGTGTCTGATCCATTCATGCCATCATAACACACACAAACGCACCACCACCACATCAGTATAACTGCATTGCTGAGCATTAATTTAACTTTATAATTTAATGTGCAGCTAAGCTTAAGTTATGCTGAATAAAATCTGGTTCTGTATTTTGCAGGCGAGGAGGGTTCTACACAGCTCAGGTGCAGCCGGGCCTGAGGGTGGTCTCCCTGAACATGAACTTCTGTGCAAAGGAGAACTTCTGGCTATTGGTGAACTCCACAGACCCAGCAGGCCAGCTTCAATGGCTTGTGCATGTTCTGCAGGAGGCTGAAAACAAGGGAGAGAAGGTGGAGAAGCAGACTGAACTACACATCACATACACTAAAAGTAGAAGAGGATGTGGTAGTTTCACAAGGCTATTGTTGGTCAGTTTTTTTTCTGCAGTAGCACACTTCGGTCTTTGCCAAAATTCTGTACCCTCTCTTGATAGGTACACATCATTGGCCACATCCCCCCTGGACTCTGCCTGAGCAGCTGGAGCTGGAACTATTATCACATAGTCAATAGGTCAGTAGCAAGCTTATCTTGGCACTAATGGTGGTGTGTCCTCCCAGTTCCTTCACTATAACACAAGCCTAGTTTTTTTGTATTTCCTTTTTGCAGTTCTCTTTTTAGGACTGAAACCATTTTTTCTAAACATGAGGTCAGACTTTGTCAGATGATATATGTCTGAATTCCCTGACCTCTTTGATTTAGACTTAAACACTGTGATTTGTGGTAAACGAGTCATGTATTGTTTTGCTTTCACATTTTTGTTGTATAATTAGATTTTTTTTCTTTCTAACAGGTATGAGAGTACTATAACTGGTCAGTTTTTTGGACACACACACCTTGATGAATTTCAGATGTTTTATGATGAAGAGACGATGACTCGTCCAGTGGGCGTGGCTTATATAGCTCCAAGTGTTACCACCTACATTAACTTGAATCCAGGTATGGTTATGCATATGATCCTGATCTATTTATCTTTAGTGGTCACTCTTGTCTGCTTGCTTTGAATGAAAAAAGAATGAATCTAAAGAAGAACCGTTTCCATGGATCTAATATTCATGAAATGTAAACGTAGTGTAAAGGAAAACATATTTTCTGTATTATCTACATGAGAAGTCAAGACATCATTTACAGGGAGCACATTTTAACTGACTATTTATTATTTACTGAATTTCATATATTATAGATATACAATTAGAAGGTTATTAAATTGTTACTGTTGTAACAAGACCTTGTATCTCCAAAATGGTAACTTTAGAGGAGAATGGGGGGAAAAAACATCCTAACTTTTAATGTAAGTCAATGTTAATTTTTTGTAATTTTGTAATATGTCTATATGTCCATTGACCCTGAACTCATCACATAATGTAAAGTCCAGCTGGCATGTTCCAATAATTGAAAATAAAAGCGAACAATGGACATACAAGGTTTTGTTTTGACAGTAACAAAATGTAATATAACCAGGGATGTCTAAACTTTTGTGGGAGTACATATTTTTTTTTAAGTATTTGAATATTTGTTTTATGTTTTCTCCTTTCGCTTACAAGGGTACCGTGTGTACTATGTTGATGGTAACTACACTGGGAGCAGTCGTTTTGTCTTGGATCACGAAACCTTCATCCTCAATCTCACTTTGGCTAATGGATATGAAGATAAAACACTAGCACTCTCCAAACCTGATCCAGACCCAGCCTGGACACTGCTGTATAAAGCCTCACAGGCCTACTCCATCCCCACTGTGTTTCCCTCCAACTTGAATGATCTGATCCAGAATTTTAGTGCTGATGATCGTATCTTCCAGCGTTTCTGGTACTTCATGCACAAGGGCCACGTGTCAGAGCCCTGCAAGGACATGTGCAAGACCACACTGATCTGCTTCCTGCGCAGTGGCCGCAATGACCTGCTGGATAAGTGTGATCATTTATACAGAACCAAAGGACAGAGAGCACGTTCTGTCAGGAAAACGCTGTGCTGATTAGTGAAGTTGAAGAAATCTACAGCTACTGATGAATAGGCCATTAATTTTTGGAAATAATAATTTCCCAAATCAGACACATGATTGATTAGGAGAAAACTGTAATTATTCAGTGACTTCTGGAATGTGTAGCAATTTTGAGCCTTTTGAGGTAATGATTTCTCAAAGATCTCTTTGGTTTTACTGTGCATGTTTATTTGCCTAATTGCATTAATGATCAATATTATTATTAAATGCCAGTATGCATTTATTTAAAATACCTCAAGGTGTTATTGTAATAAGTGAAACCAACGGATTCTAGTCACTCCTACAGATGGTAGGATAATACAAACAAAGAGGGAGTACAGAAGGAATCATTTTAACAGGCCAAATATGCTTCACTTGAAAGAGATTGAAACTGCACCTTGGGACATTTGGAAGTTTATATAAAGGATATTGTACTGAAACCATTCTTACACTCACGTTCATGCTGCCTGACCGAGAGTACTTCTCGTTTCCTAACAGAGTGGAGTGATATGATTTGGTCTGTTCTTTTCACAGCTGCTTTCACTGTTATCACTAGGACTTATTCTGGTCAAATTTGCTTTTTAAGATGAACAGTATGTTTTCACACATTGCACCATATAGAAATTTCTTTGTTGGAAGTTGGTTTAACCATTCATGTGGTCATGTTCCACTTCCTCAAATGTATGAACATGTAGAAAAGGCTGTTTGCTTATTTTGATAGCACTCGATTAAGTGAGACCACTGGATATGATAAAATCATTGAGTTCACCATTGTTGATTTTAAAAATTAAATTAATTTGTGCCATTCAGCATGTTTTTGTGTTTTACATGATCTTTTTGTTTGTCTGCATCTGATCAACAAATGTCTACAGTTCCTGCAAGAAGTACTATTGCCATCTAGGGTTCTGCACACTTTAAATACTTTACAAGACAAATTCTACCAACTTTTCAAAATTAAGACTCATGCTTCAAGTTTATATGAGCTACTTACGAACATTTTGCGTGATGCCCGGGACACTTCTTTATGATAGTTTAGCAAGGTTTTTCAAATTATTCATAGCAGATATGCCTGCAGGGTGTCAACAATTATTAAACTAGTATTAAACAATTAACACAAACAGGCAATACACAAAGAATGATAAAATAATTACGGCTAAGTTTACAACTCTTATACGTGTTAAATATGAAAACTCATAAGGCTCATGTAGGTTTGTTGTTTGTTGCATATGAAACCACAGCAAATTAATTAGTTTTCATCTCAAATGGATTGTGCAAAACATTTTAAACAATAAGTATCAGTTCCAAATTTAAAAATGTGATGCAGAACACTTATAGGCTCACCAAAAAGAATTAGTGAGATAGCGACCACTAGGGGCCAAGAGTAGAGGTTGACTTCCAAATTACTAGAGTAGTTTACAATACAGCAGCATTAATGCACAATTTAAAATTAATTTTAAACATTCCTTATCCAGGTTTGTAGTTTGTTGAATGCATCTGTGAGTTTCTGACATTACAGAAGTGAACAGAGCTGTTTGCAACTGTTAATGAGAAATGCCAATTCAAACGGAAAGTCATATCTAAAAATGAAAATTCAAGGCTTTTCCCAGACATCATTCATACTCAGCCCACTAACATCACCCAAATTTCAATTTCAAAGGATGAAAAGAGTCCAAAAGATTTCAATAAAAACTTACTGTAACAGTGTTAAGAAAACCCAGCGAAATCCATCAGATCATGGGAAAATTATTTTTAAAAAAGTAAACAATTCTGCACACATGCTTACATTCTTTAATCTCATGTTCTTTCATCCACAGTTTTCATAATTTGCCATAAATGTGACATTTACATTTATATCAAGTAACTTCACTGAGAAATTAATATGTATGGAAGATTATATATAAATGGTTAATGTAATGGAGACATTACTGTAAACTTAATTTGACCCCATTATAAGAAGAAATAAGCCCCTTGGAACGACGCAGGGAAAGCACAAATAACTACTTGATATTAGTATTGAGGTAAGAACAATATTTCAATATTAAATGTTTCCTTTTGGACACTTTGGCATTTTCCCTTTTTAAAAAGGAGTAAACATATTGGCCTGTGCATGGCTCAATGAACAAATCTTTGTAGTGAGAGTTTGGTATGGAAATGAAGTGTGAATTAAGTGCGAGTTACGACCCTGGGACCACATTTTAAGGCCCAGTACACTGGAGCCAAGCAAGGGCCCATGTTCTCCCCCCTTGTACCTGGTACAAGTATACTAGACATGTTTAAGCAAAAGTTTGGATCTTCTAGTAGGGCCCCAAGAACTGCATTGAGTTGTCTTCTATTTCTCTTTCCTCATGGGTCACTGAACAACACCGTCACACCAAAGTCCTCTTTGTAGATGTCCCAGGTTTTGGACTTATGTGGATTGTCCAGTTCATCCCTTGACAGATACAGCCTGTGTTGACAGAAGTTGATCAGAAAGTGTGAATAAAGGAAAAGATTCTGATTGCTGCAATCAAATGGCAAGAACAGAAAGCCCCACCTGTTGTTCTCTATAAATGAAGTGTTGAACCAGAAATAGAACGGACAGTCCTCATATCCCTTTGGAAGACCCTAGGAACAGAAAAAAGGAAAGAAAATGTTTCAAAAGTGTTTCAACCATCCTTATGTTACAAGAGGAGTTGAGATGACTTACAGCACTGGATTCAAACATGACCTTCACATCTCCACAAACCACTGGCCCTTCCTGTAAACTAATCACCACTGCATTGTTTTCTGCATCTGGAAACAGCTTATAAAATAAATAGTCAGTGAATAAACTGGATAAGGAGTGAATAAGAATGGAAAAAGAAAAAAAAAAAAAAAAAAAAACAACAACACACACATTTGGACAATTTCTATGGGCTATTCATCATGACGTCAATTTAAAGGGCTGATAATATTTTGACGAAAAGATAAAGGAAGGATGGTATTTACAATGGTGTACCAAAAGTAAAAGGTGAAAAAATGTGTTTTCATAGAACAGCAATGATGAACATCTGAAGTAAAATTCACTGAACCATACATACAATATGTGAAAATATTGCCATAAATGCCCTGAACTTGGGGGGCACGGTGGCTTAGTGGTTAGCACGTTCGCCTCTCAGCGCTGGGGTCTTGGGTTCGATTCCCCATCTGAGCGGAGTTTCCATGTTCTCCCCGTGTCTGCGTGGGTTTCCTCCAGGGTCTCCGGTTTCCTCCCACAGTCCAAAAACATGGAGGTCAGGTGAATTGGGTACTCTAAAAATTGTCCGTAGGTGTGTAAGTGTGTGTGTGTGTCACCTAGCGATGGACTGGCGCCCTGTCCTGGGCTTAGTTGAATAGTGTAATGCCCTGCCCTGCGCCCAGTGAGGGGGTAGGGGACTAACCGCGACCCTGATAAGGATTAAGCGGGTGTGATAATGAATGAATGAATGAATGCCCTGAACTTCTGATCAATGTCAATTTGTTAAAACCTTACTGCACAGTTATCTTGCTTGGCACAGACACACTGGAACACCTTCTCCTTCTTTACTATGATCCGCACCTTCAGATCGCTGCCATTGCCTTTGCCTACACCTACAAACAACGATGGACAGAAACAGCTCCGGGACAAGCCAAAGTCTCAGAAATATACTACTATTCTCAGATGTGTCACTGTTTTACTACAATATGTACATAGAAATATTCTTATTGAACATAGCTCTTTATAGCAACATATACTTCATATACGGTACAAAATGTTGCATTTTACAGGTGTTACCGAGAGTGGCACAAGATTAAATAATAAATAATAATAAAAATAATAATAAATTATACTTATAATTAAGCACAAGTACAATTATTATTATTATTATTAAATTATAACTAATTTCAGTTGTATAATAGAATAAAGTTGCAATAAAATTATAAACACAATTGATAAAAAAAATTAAGACAACTGAAGTTCTTAAAGTCTTATTTTTGAGAGGAGGACCATACCGGAAGGTCTCTGTCCTTACCTGCAATAGAGTGAATGCGCAAGCTCTTTATTTTCAGGGTTTTTGGAGGAGGAAGCTGCCGGTTGTATTTGGTCTTCATGATCTCATAGTACCCAACATATCTGCTCTGCAGTTACAGGAAGACAAAACCCATCAAACAAGTCATTCTGTGAAAACAATCACAGATGAAGAAGTCACAATGACTCACTTGAGATGGAGTTTCGACACCTTGGAACTTGGAGCTCATACTTTTGTCTGTGCGTCGCTCCCCAAAGTAGTCCAAACTGTCCTGCAGAACAAAGAAAAACATTTCTGCTTTAACATATTTGAATACACATTTACATATTGTCTACTGTAGAATTACAGTACCTGTGCACTCTCAAACTGATCACTGTCAATTAACCATGTACACACCATCGTCCCTGTACGCCCTGCCAGGAGTACAAAGGTAGAGCAGTTGTCAAACAGAAAGCTTCATCACAAGCATGAAAAAAGGAAATTTATGTTACACCACCATACCACCATCTCAAATGTCGGCCATGACATTTAGCATCAGAAGTTTGCTTCTTTAGTTTGTAACAGACCACTGAAGAGGTCATTCTGTAGTAGCAACATGCCCATAATAGAAATTTTAGAATTTTCTCTACAGGAATAATTAATGGACTTTTAGTAAATCACCTCCATCAAACTGTGTCACAGACCACACAAGATACATCTCCGAAATACCACATTAACTTAAGTGCACTTTAATGCTACACTGTAACATCAAATACTCATAGTAGACTACCACTTAAAGTATCTTTCCCACACAAACCAGTAAACTTGACAAATGTGCTCTTTGTGTTGTTGAAGCCAATGTAATGTCAATTGAGTGCACTACAGGTGTTGGCTTGCATGCAACAATATTTGTACTTTTAAGGACCTCATTTTACAGAAGACCCAGTGTTAAATCACATGGTGTGATTTGATAAAAATCACCCCCTCATAGAGAATTAGACCAAGTTTCTAATATGTGCATGACAAATACAGAAAGAAATAAGACTTCAGCAGTCTATCAGAGTATAAATCCTCAATTTTGCGCAGTCATTTAAAAATTGCAGGTTCTTCAGACTTTAAGTGGTTTTCAATACTGAATAACATCTATAAAAAAGGACAAAAGTGTGTCCATTGCATATATTGTTCTCCATAAAGCTGCCAAAATGGTAGAAACCATACAAATGTCATTTATGGCACATGTATAATTTAGACATGCACTTTAAACACTGACAACAGGACAGATACACATTCCCTCTACTTATACAATAGTAATAGATATGCACTGTAGCTTTGATGTAAAGCTACCTTCAGATGCCAAATAGGACTAAACAAATATTTGTTTCAGAATCAGAAATAATTTCATTGATCCCAAAGGGAAATTACAAGTTGTGTACATTTGATCCTGGCCAAGCTAAATGTTTTACTGACCTAAGAAATTTTGATTTGTATTACACAACCACATTTCAAACAGTAGCCTCACCTTTTCCCCCTTTGCAATGAATGGCTATGATGTTTCGTGAATCTGCAGCCATCCACTCCCTCACACTGGCAGTGTAGTTCAACATGTCCCTGAGAACATCACAGTCCATCAACAAAAACAACAATACCTTCAAACGTGAACATTTTAAATGAAAAGAAAGCATCCGAAATAGTTCTCGTCATTACTCTAATGATGGCACGTTATGGTCATCTATCATCACGCGTTCTACTTTGTAATGGAAGAACACTGGATCGTAGCCTTTTTCACCTGAAGACAGAGGATGTGCTTAGTTACTACTCATCAACACATTTTAGTGACAAAGGCACAGCAAGCAATAGAGCGCACTTACTGCAAAGATTATAAACTTTGTAGTGATCCAGATGTTTTGTGTCCAGGAATCTGGCAACCTCCTAAAAAGAGTTATTTATTCAGTTGTTGAGAATGTTATCATTAAGTGAACATCTCCGTGTCATTAACAAAACTGTGTGTTTTTCCTTTAAATCAGACATTGTGCTTACTTTGATTGGATTCCTGTAGAGGGCCTGCTTTCCAGATGAGGGAAAGGACATAGCAATAACTCTGTCTGAGAAAGCAAAGAGGAATCATTCCTAACAATTTAAAGACAAAAGCATAAAGAAAACATCAACTGTAAAGCAAATACATAAATAAATAAGGCTCACCAACCTGTGACATAAGTGAGATCCAAATCAAAACCATCCTTTTGGTACCGCCTTTTGTTCTCAGACACCTGTGAGATTCAAACACTACAGTGCATAAACATTAACTGGGGCACAAAAACCATCTTTAAAAAAAAAAAAAAAAAAGTCAATCCCCTAGAAAGACGCTTTAATGATTCTAAAATATAATCACTTATAAAACATGTTCAACCAAGTTTTTGTACATTTTATGTTCAAAATACAATTCAAGTTATTTTTAAAAGGCTTGCTCTGTTCTTATTGTCAATGTTCCAATATTTACTGACTAGTTTGAGTCACAATTTGTACACTTTCAACAAAATAATGCATGAACAGTTCCTAAATGACTCATGGCTTCTATGAAGAAAAAAAACCTTTAATTGGTACAGAACTTGTAGAAATGAAGGTTCTTTAAAGTTTCATAAAATTTTTTTACCTCAATTTTCTCACAATGTGTTTGTTTGGTAGTCAATTGACCTGTCCATTTGTCACCCCATCACTTATATCATGTCTCTGACTCTAGGAGGGTGCAGACTAGCACAAGCCTCCTCCAATGCATGTGAAGTCAAGCTCCGCCTTTTTTCAAACTGCAGCCAATACATTGCTGCCTGGCAACCAATGTGCTCAGAGAAAAGCGCAGAATCTGAAGGATCACCTGAGCCAGCCAACATTACTTATTAGTGATGGGGAGAGAGTGCAGTCTTACCAGCCCAGAGAGAGCACAGACAATTTTTGCTCTCTCAGGTCCCAGCTGCTGACATCAAGCGGCATGATTGGGATTCGAAATCGCGATCCTCAGAACAGTGTCAACACCTTAATCCACTGAGCCACTCAGGGCTTTAAACTTTCATTTTATTTAGGAATATTGAAAATACTCAACAGAAAGATTAATTAAGGAAGCAAAATTGGTTATCCTAGGGTATCATTTCAATCACTCCAAAGCACATTTCTTTTTAAAAGTGAACTGTGACAAAGACTTAAAACATGAATGAGGAAAAAAATAAAAAATAAAAAAAAGACTCCACATCAGCTCCTCACCATTCTTCTTGTGACCTTCTCAAGCTCCTTCTTCTGAGAGGCCAAACGAAAGACACGCACCAGGATCACTATTCTCAAAGCCCTCAGGAAGCTCAATACCCTATTAATAAAGTTAGAGTGGGTCACAAGCATGGCCAGTAACTTTCAAAGAAGAAACAGCACCATGTGATCACGCAGTTCTGAAAAATAAGGCAATACAATATCAATGATTTTTTTGCACATCTATTGCTACATATTGCAACTGCACTACAAAAGCAAAAAGCCTTTGAACACTTTAAAAATAACTGAAGCCTTGATGTGACTGTTTTAAGCCTATATTACATCATCTTTAAAATGGCCAACATCACTCACTGGTAGCATCCAAACTAAGAGCACAATAAAATATTTGGTCAACTGTTAGAGGGCTTGTCAATACATTGAAGGTCAACATTGTAATAATGATTAAGAATCATTGTGTAGCCCCTGAGAAATTCACAAAAGAAATATGAAACAAGAGCCGTCAAGATTGTAAATGTAAAGTTATCATACTCATTATGAATTTTAAACTGCACCTGGGAATAAGGACTGCCCCAGAGACATTGGAGAATGTGTAGACCATAGCTACAACCAGAGTGATCACCACAATGCAGGCATCCATGATGTTCAACTTGGAGCTGAAGTACACCTTGAATCTGAAACATGAAGAAGATAAGACTTAAGACTTTAAGATTTAGTTGTTTTTATGCTTCTTTATGGGTGACTAAACACCCAAATCTAGACCAGGAAACACAGGCAGCATTCATGAATCCACACCGCATTCAAAGGAGTGGTTTGGAAATATATTTTGCATTGCTATTGCTCCACTGTATTATTTCAGTTTGGAGCTTTTGTTTTGCGTTTGTGCTGCTGAATCATCTCTGACACTTAATTTTTGAAAAACTAAAAAATTGAAACATTAACACATGAACATGAGGTTCTCCTTATTTCCATTGTAGCACTAAAATGGAATACATCAAGATGCTACTGTATTATATCATACTATGGATTTAGTGAGTCTTTACACCCTGAACTGTCAAAGGATGAGATGAGCTTTAGATTTTTCAACCATCTGTATGACCGGGTCAATGTAAAACTGTCAAAACAAATGTGTCACTCTGGTCAGACAGGAAATTTCTGCCAGAACAGCATTTCCTGTCACAACTTAAAAAAAAAGACTCATCAGGAATGTAAAACTACTGTTTTTCTCCTGATAAAGCACTCTCTTTTCCTGGCAAGCATTAAATAAATGGATCCTCAACCCATCATATCAGGAGTGTAGAATATGCAGAATACAAAATGGATTTCACGCATATCCACCAATCGAAACCATCATGAAATTGGGGCAAGCATCTGAAAAACTATGAGAACTGGACACTGACTCACCCTTCTACATAAACCCTCAGTAAGACATCAATGACAAAAAAGAAGGAGATGGCCAGCGAGATGGCTTCCAGAGGAGTTCTCAATGTAGTAGCCTGATCCTCCAGTGACAGGTCAACAATGACCAGGACAATGTCTACTATGATGAGCACCACTCCAAAGACACTGGAAAGGCCATGTAAACACTTCATTAAAAATGGTTTAATTAGTTGAAAACATTGCATATTTTTTCATGGGGAAAAAAATGTTAATTAAAAAAATGTGGATTATACTCAGACAGGCAGATATATGCTAAAATCATGTGACAGTAAAATATTAACACTCACCGAAAGCCAAAGGACATTACAAAAGGAGCAATTCTTCTCCTAATGCGACTGCAAGGAATAAGGAAAACATTAGAAATGGACTAAATTCTATTTATTAAGTTCTTTATTGTTTTGGTGGTGGCCCAGGTAGGCTCTTACTAGTATAATGTATCTGGTTCTTCACTGTCCTCTTTGCCATCATCAATATCATCAATGTGGACTTGAGCTTCTTCCATCATGGTGTTCCTGAAAAAAAAAATGAACAAAAAAATTGTTAGTACCTCTTCAAATCTCTCTATTCACTATATGTCCAAAAGTACCTACACACCATCTAATTAGTAAATTTGGCTACTTTAATATACTCAATGCATGTATTAAAATTGTGTGCACAAGACTTGTATCATTTTCTTACAAAAATACAAAATGAATAGGACAGATGGGAACAGCTACATATAAGCCTAAGGTGGAATTACATTTATATGCACTTCTTTTTGGATGAGCTGGAGACATTTGTGCTCCAGAACTAATCGTTCAATATCAGTACATCCATCAAATTTCCAATGAATATCCTTTATTTTAGAATTGCTGTTGATTACTTGGTCTCTAGAAACTTATGAACATATAGAATAGTTGGCCCAAATAGCAGCAAACCTACAAATTTTCAGCAGAGAATTTCTTTTGATTGGGGTAATTATAGAAAGAAAAAAAAAATCAAATGACCTTTGAATTTCTTTATTATTCTCAGATCTTTTTGTAAACCTACACTTCATTGGCAATTTACTCGCACTTACATTCTATATACCATCTTAAAATCCCATTTTGTTCTTTTTGATTAGATTTATCATCACACATACTACCTGCAGAAATCACTGACTCAGAAGAAGGCAAAAATATTGCATTAAAATAATGCTAGATTTGCTTTGTGTACAGATACAGACAGACATTTTCATTAATCATCCCCTTAGCTAAAATTTACTCACTCTCACACACACACCCCTCAAAATATATTTTGGTTATAAAGGAATTAGAAAGTTCACAGAATTTACACTCCGCAGGTGTAGCTGCTCAGCCTCACTATGTCTGGAGTCCAAATTCTGTTACATTAGTTTAGAACTGGAGCTGTTAGTGCCAACAAATATTAAAACTCAGTTGTCACCAAACAGCCTTAATTGAGACCTGGTTTTGAGCTGGTTGAGAGAAGCCGTCATGATGTATTTTAACAGAAACAATTGAGCTATTCAGGTGACTATTGAGTTTGATTGTTAGCAGTGTTGCTGCAGTTCCAGGTCCAAATAATACACAAATAAAATAAATGGACTGAAAACATGGCTGAATGACTACATCTGAGATGAAATAAGATTTCTGCATGCACCACAGCTTTAACTTTGGGCGAATGTGAATTGACAGTCTAAAGGCTACATGAACTACAGAGTAAAGATCACAGACGCTGGTTAACTCATATTACTGAATGTTATTCACTCACCCATTAACTTCTTTGGAATCCAACCCAGGGTTATAATGCACAGATGACATTTTATGAGATTTTTTTTGCTCCTTTTCTGTTCCACGAGAAGAAAAGCAGCAGTTACCCCTGAGCTTAATTGATAAACTGGTTCACGTTCAAAATAAGAAAAGAAAATTGAGCGCTGAAGAAAAGAAATGTGAAGAAACGAAGCCCTACGTAAGGAGAAATCCGTCACAGAGTGAACAGTAATGCACAGCGTTAAGAGGACATTTACCTTTAAGTTTTTCTCTGCGTTTCTGTTACTCAAGGCTGATATCTGGGCCTGAGGGGAGAAAACATGGCAAACATATATTTTCCTTGGTTATATTAGCCTACATGAACGTCTAAACGCAAGCCACACACTTTCACAGCAAACGTCGAAACTTATATCCGCTTACAAGCTTTTAACAAAGATAAAAACAAAAGTTACAGCAGACTGGCAACTCAGCATCCGCGGAGGTTTGACTTTTCTTCTCTCTGTTTTTAGTGTTACCTTGTTTCTGTTGGTCAGAAAGAGCTAGTTGTTTCACTCATGCTTCCCTCTCTTCTCCTTCTCTTTTTTCATCGTTGTCTTCACGATGTCCTGACTGTCTCGTGACTCAGGGATACCAATGAAAACGGTTCAAAGGTTCACAGCACTACTTTCTTCTACCCACCCTCATCCGCCCATTCCCTGCAAACACAGCGGATTTTAACTTCCTCACAATTCCACCCCCATCATCTCAACAGCCAATCAGAGCAGCGCTAGAGCTCATTAATATACAACATCAACACTCATCGCTTAACACAGATCACAATATAACAGAACAATAAAATAAGAATAAGGTCAGATATAGTGAATTACGTTTTTATTTATACTCTTTGGCTCTTTCAAAGAACACAATATAGTATATTATGTTAAAAGGGTAAAGATGTCCCTTTTATGTTGAGCTGCAAAGAATGATACATACACTGAAGTATTGATATTACCACTAAAATGGAAAACTGCACTGATGTGACTTAAACTTGTGTAACTGGGAAGGTTACCTCAGTACCTCGGTCTCGGTTTTTCTCACTCAACTTATTTTGAGTTGAATCAGGAACTTCAATTTCAAACTAGATGTGTTTTTGTACATAAAGGACAATTTTTTTGTGATATTTTGCTATCTGAAGTATACAGATAACACATACGTAATACTACTGTCTGGTTAAACATTTGCCTTCTAACAACATTGAAACTATGTATGTATTTATGTATGTATGCATGAAAAATACTTCTATGTGCTCATCTAATTTTGTATGTAAAAATATTTGTTACACACAAGTCTGTTTTCACACACCCACATACAAACAAAATGAAACATGTAAAACAAATTTGTATTGTAATGTGTGTATTGTAAGAATACAACTTCAAAATATATGATTATAAAGGATTACGCATATGACAAATTATCATGGATACGTCTTCTTACTTATAAATATGAATCAAAAAGTGAGAAAGCACTGTCAAAAATATGTCACTGGGCTTCTAGGAAAAATGCATTGAGCGGATGAACAATCGATTCAGTGCTACACAAGCTTAAAGACTACCTGAATAAAGACAAACAGAAAGATAAACAAACAGATACAGAACCTTGGAAAGGCAGAAGACAGAAAACTACATTACTGCATGCAGAGCACAACAATACCAAGCAAGGAATAGTTCTCCAATCTTGGCTTAAGTAGTCCTGCATATCAGCATCTGAATGGGAGACAGCTTGAGAGATAAGTCACGAGTCATGCTCAGGAGTGCAATGACTTCTGAGAAGTGCAGTTCTGAGACAGAGTGTGAGGAGCTGAGAGAAGCAGGAGGAGTGGGGAGCATGACAAGTTCTAGCGGATCACTCAGCATACTGTAATTTATATACAACATTGAGAAATTACTGTAAAGAACTGTAATTTATTTCAGTCAAACTACTAGACCCCACACAAAACCAGCCATTCCAAATATCCTTTCTTGTCATGAGCACAACTTTAAATATAATTCAGTTAGAGAACCTGTCCTAAGTATAATCGCAACAGATCACAATTAATTTATTTAGTATATTTTCTTTTGCCATCCAATATAGACCTGAGGAGGATGGGTTCCTTTCCTTGAGCCTGGTTCCTCTCAAGGTTTCTTCCTCTTACTTTTAGAGAGTTTTTATGGCCACTATTGCTTTTGACTTGCTCATGGGAGGCTTGAACAGAGATTCATTTTTAAAGCATGGTAAGTAAAGTTGCTTTGTAACAAAACCAGGTGTAAAATGTGTTATAAAAAGAATGTGAAAATAACTAAATGCAGTCAATTCTATATTAATTTTACCATAGCATGTAATATAGATGTTAATTTTTGCTAGTAGACCACTGTTTTTCCCTGATAGCAAACAAGTGATAGCCCAGTTCTGGCCCACACTTACTACTTTCATTGGCCCACATACTGTTGTGGAATGATATGCACTTCTTCTGAATTTTTGTGCCAGAACACAAGTTCAGTTCAACTTCAATTAAACCATAACTCAGGTTTGAAACAGTTGTCTGGCTACACAGTAAAAATCACTATAAATTGACAGCTGGCAACAGACACCCAAGCATTTTACAGTGTATCTACTTTTATTTTATTTTAACAGTGCTCAATGTATTTTGAATTACAGTATGTGACTGTAGAATACTTGTGTTATTGTTGTTTTACAGTGCTTCTATTGTAATTTAACAGTATATTCATATAAGGGACCATTCGACTGAACATTCTGTCAGCTTCTGGTTTATTATTTGATTCTCTGCTTACATTGCACAATTTCAGCAGAAATGACCAATAACAACACAATAAACAATGCTGAAACAGAGGGAGTGCTCCCATTGCAGAATTTGTAAAAGTAATTTACATGAACTATTGACCTGATAAGAACACTGCACCCCTCCATGGTAATGGTCAAGGATACAATACTGAGTAGGTCATTTAAAGTCCTTAATTACTTGGTTAGCTGTTAATCAATCCAAAATTCCACACAGCAAAACAATTTATTTTACTGAGACAGTGTAACTTGTTATTGATTGACCACAAAAGAGTAAACCTGAGTACTTTTGACAACAGGGACATCTGACTATGTGTGGGGCAAAAGACATCTTTGAGAAAATATTGTACTGCAGTGTAAAATGATTTACTAGTATCATGTGTCATTAATATACATTAGTTCTGTGAATAAAGCCTTGATATTCACAGTATTACTGCATTTTCCCAAAACCATTTTTAACAGTGTGGGCCAGTTTTGGCCCAAAAATAGAAAAGCCTTTCAAAGATTTGACATTGTAGGTTTAATGTGGGCCACATGTGCTCAGAGTTCAAACACCATGACAAAGCTTAAACATGGCAGCTGCTGGAGGAGTTTTGGCCTACAATACATTGTCATTGCTATGAGTCATAAGTGCTTCAATTGGGTTGTATTTGGTCCAGAATTGTCTGGGTTTCAATCATGGATGTAACATTTATTTGATAAGCGCTGGGAGATAAGACTGCAGACTAAGCGATGCATTCAATTCAATGTGACTTAGCAGGTGAGTCTCTGGTTGAGCGCAAAATGGTGATGCAGCAAAAACAGTCCCGCAGTAACTGAAATGGTAAATAAGGACGCCACGAGCACTAGGAAATGCTTTGTCTGCAAATAGTATTTTAAAGTGGATTAGACAAAACCAGCCATTTCAGAAAGTAGTGGAAAGTTTCTGCAATAAAGTGAATTTAAAGTGGCACATTGACCAATGTGCTTTGCACACAGAGAAATTTGACCTACACATTTTAACCATAGGTGCAGTGAAACTCAAATGAGTAAACACACAGTAAGGGGTAGTAAGCATATTGCCTGGATTGGTGAGCAGTCCTATCCACAGCACCTGGGGAGCAGTTGGGAGTTGGGTGCATTTTTCAAGGGCACTTCAGTCATATCTTAGGTTCAGGGATCAAACCAGTGATCTCATAGTCACAGACTGAAAAAATAAACACTATTTATGACTATAAATACTTAATAATTGGATCACTTTTTGAATTATTTTGCAGGTGAAATGCAGAATTTCACAATATTGTTTTTTTTCCAGTGCATTTCTTGTCAGGGTTGTCCTGGGGAGGCCATAGGAATGTAAGGAATGGGAAATGGTGAAACATCTTCTCTGGATTTAATACAGAACATGCGGAACAAACTGCTCCTATAAATAATGGAGATAAAAACGTAGAAGGCATTCACACCTGAGCTCTCAGTGTACAGAAGACACAGTTCTTTGGAGTCTTTCAAATAATTTGTTTCTACTACAGCTGGACTGCCTCAAAACACCTGCATATAACCTGTTAAAAGTGGTTAAATCCACTGTCGCCTTTTAATCAGCTTTTCACTAACTCACAAAGGCTTTTTAACCTCCCATTGGGTTTGAACTCTGCAGTCATGTCGACGCTGATACTCTACATGCTAGTGTCTTACTGGACTGTGTCATCAGGAGTGTTGGTAGGTCTTGCATGTTTTTATTTAAGATATAGTATCTTGAGTATAAAGTGACAGATCTTCCTTGGTCCACGTGTTGTCAGGTAGAGGGAGATGATGAGTGTCGTGCTGAGCTGTCTGAGCTCAGAGACAGTATAAAGAAGCTCGATCACGCGCTGTTGCTTGGTGAGTGGAGGCTGGCGCACATGCGCGCGCAACGTCGCTTCAGACTCGAATCCAAACAAGAACACACGAGCCACAACGAGACCACCGACTCATCACTGCCAAGCACCGGGGGGAATTTACTGGTCCACGACAGAGGTGATGTGCTACACTGTGGTCAAAAGAAGGCTGTAAACACGTCGCATATTCAAAAGCTTGTAGACACCTCAGCTCTTAATGAGTATTCTCAAGACTCCTACAGTCTTTATATTTTGGAGGGGACATGTCCCCCTACCCGCCCAAAATTCAGATATCTCAACCCCTACCCAAAGTATACTGATACTAAGGAAAAAATATTCCACTAGCTAGTTTTGCATAATGCTGGACACATTCATGTTGTTATCTGTTGTTGATGGGACATTTATTTTTGCAACACTTAAGAATAGGAAATAGTAGTTTTCATTTATCCTCCTAGAGAAATTCATCCATTTAACCAATCACATATCCTACACACACAAAAAAGTACAGATTTGTACTTAGAGGTCAAATAAATTTGTCGCTGGGACATTAGAGTACCTTTCCATTGTTGTACCCATGTTTTTTTGTACCAGTTAAGGTGCTATTTTGTACAAAAGAGGCTCAAATATACCTTTGATAGTACATACAGTGAGGAAAATATTTGAACACCCTGCGAATTTGCAAGTTCTCCCACTTAGAAATCATGGAGGGGTCTGAAATGTTCATCTTAGGTGCATGTCCACTGTGAGAGACATAATCTAAAAGAAAAAATCCAGAAATCACAATGTATGATTTTTTAATAATTTATTTGTGTGTTACTGCTGCAAATAAGTATTTGAACACCTGTGAAAATCAATGTTAATATTTGGTACAGTAGCCTTTACAGAGGTCAAACATTTCCTGTAGTTTTTCACCAGATGTGCACACACTGCAGCAGGGATTGTGGCCCATTCCTCCACACAGATCTTCTCCAGATCAGCCAGGTTTCTGGGCTGTCGCTGAGAAACACAGAGTTTGAGCTCCCTCCAAAGGTTTTCTATAGGGTTTAGGTCTGGAGGCTGGCTAGGCCACTCCAGAACCTTGATATGCTTCTTACGGAGTCACTCCTTGGTTATCCTGGCTGTGTGCTTTGGGTCATTGTCATGTTGGAAGACCCAGCCATGACCCATCTTCAATGCTCTAACTGAGGGAATCAATCAATCAATCAATCAATAAGGGAAGGAGGTTGTTCCTCAAAATCTCGCAATACATGGCCCCGGTCATCCTCTCCTTAATACAGTGCAGTCGTCCTGTCCCATGTGCAGAAAAAAAACCCAAAACATGATGCTTCCACCCCCATTCTTCACAGCAGGGATGGTGTTTTTGGGATGGTACTCATCATTCTTCATCCTCCAAACACGGTGAGTGGAATTAAGACCAAAAAGTTCTATTTTGGTCTCATCTGACCACAGCACTTTCTCCCATGACTCCTCTGCATCATTCAAATGGTCATGGGCAAACTTAAGATGGGCCTGGACGTGTGCTGATTTAAGCAGGGGAACCTTCCTTACCATGCATGACTTTAAACCATGACGTCTTAATGTATTAGCTACAGTAACCTTGGAAGCTCTCTTCAGGTCATTGACCAGCTCCTCCAGTGTAGTTCTGGGCTTATTCCTCACATTTCTTAGGATCATTGATGCACCACAAGGTGAGATCTTGCATGGAGCCCCAGTCAGAGGGAGATTGACAGTCATGTTTAGCTTCTTCCATTTTCTAATAATTGCTCCAACAGTTGATCTTTTTTCACCAAGCTGCTTGGCAATTGCCCCATAGCCCTTTTCAGCCTTGAGAAGGTTTACAATCTTGTCTCTGGTGTCTTTGGACAGCTCTTTGGTCTTAGCCATGTTAGTAGTTGGGAGTCTTACTGATTGTGTACGGTGGGCAGGTATCTTTATGCAGCTATCGACCTCACATAAGTGCTTCTAATTTAGAATAATAAGCAGAGTGGAGGTGGACTTTTTAGAGGTGGACTAACAGGTCTTTGAGGGCCAGAATGTTTGCTGATTGGCAGGTGTTCAAATACTTATTTGCAGCAGTAACACACAAATAAATGATTAAAAAATCATACATTGTGATTTCCGGATTTTTTCTTTTAGATTATGTCTCTCACAGTGGACATGCACCTAAGATGAACATTTCAGACCCCTCCATGATTTCTAAGTGGGAGAACTTGCAAAGTTGCAGGGTGTTCAAATACTTATTTTCCTCACTGTATTTAAAAAGTGAACCTTAAGACAGTACTTGTATTGTACCTCTGTTTTTTAGGGTGTAGTGAGCATAGCATACACATACTAGGGGGCAGTGATCACACATACCTGGAGCAAGATCCATCTGCTGCATTGCCTGGGGAACAGTTTTTGGTTAGGTGCCTTGCTCAGTTCTGTTCCATGCAGTCTTACCAGTTCAGGGAATCCAACCAGAAGCCTTTTAGTTCTAAGCCTGCTTGCCTACTTTTAGACCACAGTTGCCCTGCCACACTAACACTTCACATCTCTGACTTTACATGAAAGCTAATATTAATGTCAGTACATAACTTGCACTGGAACAGTTTTTGCTTAAGACTGTTAGAGTGGAGTGGAAACAAACATTCTGATGATTTGTAATTGCTAATTGAACAACCATCACTAATGTTCATTACAGCTAAGTTAACTAGAAAGTTAATTAGCCACACATTCACTCCACAACCAAAGATGGTACTGACTGGCATATTCATTTAAAATTAACGTCCAAGAGAATTCGTTCCCCCAATGGCTACGGCCTTGAATAGTTTGCCATTTTACAATGAGACAACCAATATAAAGGGGTTTCAATGGTTTAAAATTAGTTTATTAATGATTATTAATGAAATTATGTGTTGCTTACGAAATAGTGGCAATCAGTGCAAAGAGTATCCAAAAAAGATCTGAGATTTAACAGTATAGATGGATGTGGGTTCATTATTTGGCAAGCATCGTGTCATTTTGCCTCTTATCTTCATGTGTTAATATAGTTGCTTTGCATTATAAATGATTTGTGAGTCAACATTTCGTTCGTTTTCTTCTTTAGTCTTGAAGAGGCATTTAGGATACCTTTTAGGAGTCCTAAGACACACTGACTAGTCTACCTTAATTTTGAAAAAAAAATGATGAACTACACCTAGTGTAAGTAGAAAACTGTGCACCGATTAATTGAGTGAGCCATAGCTTTAAGATGAACCCATAGAAAAGCTAACAGAATGGGGCACTCTGCAGCAGGCCCAGTGCCAACACCCCAGCCCCACCCCCCGCATTGGGCTGTGGAGCAGTGGACCTGTGTTATCTGAAGTGATATATCTCCATTCAATACCTTTGTGAAGTTTGTGATCCAGAACTAATAATCCAACATTAGTACCTGACCTCCCTCATGCTCTCATGGCTTAATGTAATCAAGTGTGTATTTACTGTAAACCCTTCCCAGAAGAGTCAAGGTTGTTACTGCCGAAAAAGGGACACACTCTCTATTAATACCCTTGATTTCAGATGTAATGATGCATGACCCAGTGTCTACAAACTTCTGGACATATGCTATATACTGTACATTTAGGCAAACTGGTAAAATGGGCTGTTTTTCTTCCCTCCAGATTGTTCTGAGCTGTTTGAGAGAAAAAGACCAGAGAGTGGATTCTACCGGATTAAACCCAAACTTACTCTTGAGCCTTTTCTAGTGTACTGTGATATGGAAGATGGAGGAGGATGGACTGTAGTGCAGAAGCGACGCAATGGGAAAGTGGATTTCAACAGGTCTTGTTCAGTGACACCTCACACTTCACCATATCACACAGTTACAGACATAGAAGATTGTGCTTGGACGATTTTGATGTATTTAAAGCAGTACTCCAGTTGTCGCTACATGTACTGCACTTGTAGTGAATGATTGATCACCACAGACAATATAAGCATAAAACCTGACTTGAAACACACAATTTAATGGCCAGGTGCTGAACTAAACAATGCAGTATTCTTTTAAGAGGGTGAAGCTTAGTGACTATAATCTTTAGAAAAAGGGTCTCAGGCACAGTGTTGATAAAACACAAGATACTTACTTTAATTTCCTAAATAAATTACTATTACTGAGCTATAAAATGCTCTAGAAGATTGTTGTCACAACTGCACATAAATACCTGGTATTTCTGTTTTATTTACAGAGACTGGGTGGATTATAAGAATGGGTTTGGTCATTTTAAACTAAGTAAAGATGAGTTCTGGTTGGGCAACGATCACATTCATGTCTTAATGAACAGAGGTGAGATATTGTCTGTTTTTTGGTTCCACATATGGAAAGACTTACTTGTACTTTTGAAGTTTATTTTGACTTTCTCTGCAGGTGAAAATGTGATGAAGATTGATTTGATGGACTGGAATGGAGAAAGATCCTATGCCATGTATGACAATTTCAGAGTGGCAGATGAAAAAGTAAGTACAAGCAATTATTGAATTTACTCAGTAATACACTAAACTAATGCATCCTATAATCCAGCTATGACAACTGTTGCCTTTCTGTATCTATGGGCATAAAGCTACTCCATCTCTGATCATAGCAATACCTTCTTTAGGATAAGTACAGGCTGCACTATGGTATGTACAGTGGCCGAGCAGGGGATGCTTTGTCTGGTGGAAGTAACATAGTGGAGCAGTGGTCTGCCTCTCACAGTGGCATGCAGTTCAGCACCAAGGATCAAGACAATGATCGCTACATGCAAGGAAGCTGCTCCATGGAAAACAAAGGAGGGTGGTGGTATAACAGGTGAAATAATAATAAAAAGACTAAGATTAAATTTTATTTTCAATTTTCATACATAAGGCAGCTCAAAGTGTTTTTCAGTTAACCCCTAAATAAAAACATAACCATGAACAGAAAAAGAATAAAAAAGAAATAAAAACAAAATAAAATGGTAAAAAATAAAAATAAAATAATTAAGTCAAATTTGTAACTATACTTATGTCAGTGTAAAGTAAGTGTTTTTAAATTAATCAAATTTACTTTGTTCTGTTTCAGTTAGCTTTCTTCAGCACAGTATTAACTGCAGGCCTAAATCATCACACACTTGACTTAAACTGTGTTGTTACAGCTGACATATCATGAAAAAAGACCCTTGTTAGCTCACGTGCTGGCTCATGTGTACATCATATCATAATAAAAAATATGCTCAGCTAGCTCAGACATGATCTCCAATACACACAAGTCACAACATTGGTGGGTAATATGACTATATGTATTGTTATTGGGATAAATGATGCTTTTTGAGTATACTAGTGCATTTCCCCAAAATATTAATATTGTCTTCATAATTAAAAAAATAATGTTTTTGCCCTCTACTGTAAAGTTACAATTTTGGAGATACCCATTTTTCTTTGGAGAGAAACAATCTTCATCAACTTCTCCTGTCTTCAAGTACTGTGATATTACATTTGTTTTAGCGATAGTGCCCTTCCATATGTCATGGTATAACAGGGAAATGCTTTATGATTTCTGATATATCACATATCTCAAATAGGTGGTCTGTTATTATGACTAGGCTTATGTGGTTTCTGATTCTGCAAAGTATGTATCAATAAAAAGTGACACAATTCAGGATTCAAGATGGCTACCGCTGCTTATGCAATATACATTTGCCAAAGTTTATACATAATACAGTGTCAGAAACTTACATAAGCATGTCTATTTGAGGTTTTTAACATCATGTAGGTTGAAGCTACTGTGTGATGATTTAGGACTGCAGCTTGTATGAAGATGAATGGCAGTATTTACATTTTAGTAATATGTACTATTAGCATTCCTCATCATTAGCCTTTCATCTATAGTACAAAACTAAAGAAGGAAGCTTTAGACACAGAACATGGCTATTTGATGTGTGTACATTATGGTGACGATCTCAGTCTACAATGAAGAATTATCTACTCTTTGACAGGTGCCATGCTGTGAACTTGAATGGGCGTTTTTACCGAGGGGGAAAGTACACAGCTAACCACGACAATGGAGTTGTGTGGAGCACCTGGAGAGGGCTGTGGTACTCCCTCAGACACACAAGCATGAAGGTCCGGCCTGCAGCTTTTATGGACAGCCTGGGCAGTGGTGCAGGACCAGAGGCTTAGATAAGACCCACTACATAATTTATATGTTTATTTCTCAATTATCAAGGATTCATAAAGCAGAATTACACCAAATAAAGCATGTAGAACAGTAAATTTTAGGAAATTCATCTTATCATAACCTACAATTTCCTAAAAAAACTGTTTAAATGTATTTTATCTATTTTATCAAGCATCAAGATAATTTACTAGCATATAGATACAATTTATTGTGCATGATAAAGTAAACAAGCATTCAAACTCCACTGTTTGTCTGATTTATAATGAGTGTCTTTTCTTAATTATATGATTCTGAACTTTATTAAGGTTTCCAAAATTTAAAGCACCTCATTAGAACTTAGCATAAGTTAATAAATAATAACTAAAAAGGCTAATAAATGCTGTTTATCTTTAAAGAAACAAAACGTTACTAAATACCATACCTTTATTTAGCCTTATTTACATGACACACAATATACTGACTGCTCTTCAGAGATGAGATATATTTTCCAGTGTAAAGACATTACCACTTTTCAACCAGTTCTGTTCATGTTAATGTGTAATCAAATGACATTTTTGCTGCATTACAAAGAAGAATGTGATCTTCCAGGATTTACAATTGAACATGTGAAAATAGCTCATTTCATATTTACAAGTAAAAGTAAACAACATCTTCCCAGGGTTAAATATTTACCACTTATAGACAGCAAAAGTAACTGCAATTCATTTCATATTACATATTACATTCCATACATGTCATTAGTCAGTTTTTTACTGATTATAATTACTGGACATAATTTAACATTCTAGCTCATTGTTTCTGTGTAGCACCTAAATACTTTATCTGTTATAGCACCAGCATCATCATCCTCAGACTGTATTAGAAATAATTAACCCTTGGTCAGTAATACAAACTCTGCCTCATATAGGAACATTAATCTATTTTACAGCATTTCTACTGATGCTATACGTAGTTGATTGGTCAAGACTTGTTGGGAGTCTAAATTAAATTTTTTTAGCTGTAAGGCAAACACTGCTATCCAACACTATGCATGAATGTTATACTTATATAGCGCCTTTTAAGATACCCAAGGACTCTTTACAATCAACACACTCCATTTACACACACACAGGCAAGAAGCAGCAGCCAATCGCGCCCATCGTACTCTCAACCGGAAGCAACCATCCACCTGGAGGACTGCATCGAGCACTCGGGGACAGATCACCCAGGACAGAGTGCCAACCATACCTGGGCATTTATACATACATACATTCATACACAGACATACACATTCATACACACCAGGGTAATTTTAGAGTATCCAATCCACCTGATCTCCATGTTCTTGGACTGTGGGAGGAAACCGGAGTCCCCGGAGGAAACCCACGCAGACACGGGGAGAACATGGAAACTGCTCAGATGTGGACTCGAACCCAAGATCTCAGCGCTGAGAGGCGAATGTGCTAACCACTAAGCCACCGTGCTGCCTATAACACTAGAACTCTATAGTAATCTAATATATATATTAACTAAAAAAATATCATCTAAACATCTCTCAGCCAGTGTAAACTGCATTCAGGACTTGTTGATTTAGTTTAAGACAAAGAATGACTGACTGTGAACTATGAAATTAAAGGAAAACTTGCTATGTAGCTGAAAGCTGCAAGCAGCCTTTATGGACAAAGTATTCACAAACCTCCTCAAGAGAAGGAGAGCTCTAACATCAGTTTGACCACCATCTGATCCATGATCAGTCTGCTTTGTGAAACCCACCCTGCTGGTTTCCTAAAGCGGCTGGCTGTAGCTGTGAAGTTTTATGGTTCTTATAGTTATAAAGTCAGACAGTCATCCTGTGTCTTAATACAGATTAACTAGTCTGTGAGACCTTAAGATCTCAATATGGTTTGAGAGGTGAAGTTCGCACTGAAATAATGTGCGCTACTTAGGTGACTACTGAGTTTGTTAGTAATGTTAGCTTTGCAGTCTCAGTTCTACACTAAAGCAGCAATATCTGGACTCCCAATAAGTCTTTGCCAATCAACTACATTTAAGTGTAAAATTGTGTACATTTTATTTATTACTGTTAAAGAGCAAATGTTAACCCATTAAGAGCAAACATGTCCAATTTTCCTTTTGACTACATGCCTATAAAGCTAATGGCAAGCATTGACCATATTTAACACATTTGGTCTGAAGACTTTCAGACTAACCTAAATGGGAACTAAACGCTCTGCTGTAACATGCATGGAAAAAAGTTACCGCATACTCCAAATACTGTAAAAATGTTATAACTATCACAAAAAGGTACTTGACATAAGATTCAAGCTACTTATAAAAGTGCTGGATTTTCATCTGAAAATTTCTCCCATTAAAGCAATCAAACAACTTTCATTTTGCCCAGATAAATATATTTATATATATACCACTTTGTCAACAAATGGATTAATCATGCAAATATTATTTATCAATATTTTCTTTTTTAAACACTTTCAGTTTGTTTTGTCCAATCTCAGACGTTTTATGACTGACAAATGGAGTCGAGGCACAATCTACTAGAGCATGTAAAAAATGAGAATATCGTGAAAATGTTAATTTGTGTTCATAATTGTATTCAAATGAGTAAACTGTCATATATGTATATTCATTACACAAACTTATTTCAAGCCTTTCTGTTTTAATGTTGATACTATCTGAATAATAATATCCTCAAACTCTAAATAAAATATTCTAATAATTTAAGGTTCTGGACTTCTGATGTTCATGAGCTATAAGCCATAATGATCAACAGTAAAACAAAAAAAAGGCTTGAAATGTCACTTTACATGTAATATAATATATAACACTTTATCTTTTTGAATGAAATCATGAACAACAATGAACTTTTTCATGATATTCTAATTCTTTGATTTGGCTCTGTATATTTGCTACTGGCAAATCACCCATAATGTTATTTAAACAATTACAAAATCAAATTATATAAAAAGCAAAAATAAAAACAAAATATGACCAAGAAGTTCTAGTGCTGCAACACAGATTATCATAAGAAAATGTAAAATATTTTCAGACACATCATATTCATTTGAACATATTTTAAATACACTTTACATTATTTCATTCACATTCTTTAGGGGTCATGAAACAAATTATAAACATGGCTTAATTAATCATTTTCATATGAAGTGTCATGTACACAGTCATATCAGAATATTATGAAGACTTGGCTAATAGTGGGAATAACTATTGTGTGCATTATAGAGGTTAACTGGTCCATTATGGCATGTTGTTTGGGACACTGCTGTTATAACGTTGGGAGGCACTCAATGTACAAGAAGTCCATTCTTAGTACACATTCACTACAGCGGCTCTAGAACATTACACAAAGTTAGTGGTTTCCAAGATGCTACTACCCTTCATCCGGTACCCTATTATCATGCCTTTTTACCCATCAGTCAGATCACAAACTTTGTTTATGATGACTGTTTTTTACTCTGCAACAACTGACTGTTGTGTTCACTTATTTACACATGCACCAAACCCTGCCACATGTGATGTCCCAGGCTGGTGGTCATAATATTCTGATGTGATTGTGTATTTGCAAATCCTTTTATCCCATTCTGCAGAAAACAACAACTAATGACAAGCAATTTGACCAGAGCTCCCATTTTCTTCACTGTACAGTTTACTGCTATTTCAAACCTTACTGATGATTTTATTACCAAAATACAAAAGTAGAGGTTGCTCTATTTAAGACCTATTAAAAAAATAAATATGTGATCCACGTCAACATTAGCTTCACAAAACATTGTCCATTTAGATTAATTCCAAAGCTTAGATTCAAGCTTTTGATAGTACATCTCAAACGCAGGCAGAGTCCCTTACCTGAATGTATTGGATACACCAATTTCAGATATGTTCAGGTGAGTCTGTGGTCTCTCATCACCTCCAGACCCTCCTCTTCTCCCAGGTATCCAGAGATGTCCATCATGCGTTTCTCTGACTCAGTTAAGCCATACGAGGAGTTGCTGTAATCCGCAGAGAGTGGAAGACTTCGGCACCGTCCCCTGCGCTGCTCACTGCTTGAGAAGGTGGAACTTCTTTGCCTGCTGACAGTTGAGTTGGCTTCTCGAAGCTTCCTTGCTAGAATGTTTCTCTGGATGGGTGAAGGGCCTCTTCTGCTCCAGTTCTGTTCTGCCCTCTCTGCCCGGTCCATTCCAAAAGAGGGAGCTCGACCTAATGCACCACAATTACGTTGGGGATCTTTGGCTGGTGTCAACATTGCTGAATTAACCAATGTTGGTTTGGACTTGGAGAGGGAAGGTGGAGTACCCACCAATGGCCGCCGCCTTTGGTCAGTTGAGCTGTCTGGTATCCTTATTTTGGGACGAGACCAGTCCTCTAGCTCTGGGATGGGATGCTCCCAGGCTCTAGTCCTGCAGCTGCCTTCTGGAAGCTGGCGTGGTGCAACCTGGGTCATACTCCGCTCCCTAAAAGGCCGTGGTGGGGCCATCTGCTGAAGGTTGCTCTCATTAAAGCTTGAGGTTCTCCTGAAGTTGGGATTCTTGGAGAAATCAAGCCGGCTTCGTTCCACCATTGCGACCCAGTCTGCAGTACGTTCCTGCCTCCGCTCCCTTGCACTGAAAGCAGACCTTGGTGTTCCCAGTATCAGGTCTACCTTGGGAGTTAGCCTGTCTGGAAGAGTTGCAGAGTTTTTGTATGGCCATATTGGCTCTGGGAAAGGAGATTTGTTGAAGTGGCCAATACTAGTTTCCTCTTGGCTTTCCAGTTCCTGAGGCACTGGTGTCAAACCAGCAGATGTGGAAGCTGTGGCCTCCAACATGGTGTCATCAACAGGACTCTGGGAGACATGATAGACCTGGGTGGCCTCTATAAGTCCCTTCTTCTTCATCTCTTTGAGCTGCTGCTGGGCCAAACGATAGCCAAAAATGGGAGGCAGAATCTTTTGACCAGAAGGTGACATCCTCTCAGGGTCCTGAGGGAAAGGCAAGGGCAGGGAAAGACTCTGTTGATGGGCTAATACACCCTTGTCTAATGCAGATGTGGGGTAAGTTAGACCTTTCTGAGACCCAACTGCCTGTAGACTGTCTGAGAAACTTGGTCTCTGTACACTGTGTCCACAGATAGAAGCCTCGTCTGAGTTCTTGCGCCCACCAGGAGAATGCATGGACTCACGACGCACTGAGCTGCACTTTGGAGCACGGCACAGTTTCCGCCACACTGTAATGAGGATGGTGATCAATATGATAGCCAGACACAGAGAGATACCGATTACCACCACCATATTTCCCCCCAGTGGAGAATCCACAGCTGGAGGAGTTGGGATGGAATGAGGAGGCAGGTTCTCTAAAGATCATAAAGACGATTGATGTAGACTTCTACATGTCATAGTGGTAGAAATAAACATTTAGAGCATTTATTAAAGATCTCAAGAGCTAAACTCTCTGATTTGTGGGCATTGTAAAGTGTGCATTATTGAGTAGCAACAAGAGTGGCTTACCTGTGCAGTCTTCCAGGGAACACATTGACTGCTCTCTCACCATGCCGGTGCACTGCATCCCACCACCAGAGGGCAGCAGACACTCACGCACACGCTCTCGAACACCCTCACCACAAGTCACGCTGCATCCACTCCATGTTTGCCAGGGGCCCCACATCACCACTAATAAATCATACATATGGCTTAAGAAAGACTGTGTATTTTACATAGCATGCATATATACATAAGAGATGTGTTAAAAAGAATAATACATTGTGCACCTATATAAATGCATCCATGTTGGAACAACACAATTGATAATAATCAATTAGCTTGAAAAAAGTATTGGGACACTTGCTCAATCATTGCTTCTTTTGAAATCATGGGTATTAGAGTTTATCCTACTTTTAATAGAGTAACGGTCTCTACTGTCCAGGAAAAGCTTTCTACAGTGACAAGAGCTTCAGGGAGATCAGGATGTTGGATGATAACCACCCCATATCATCAACATCTCATCCCAAAAGTAATGAATGGAGCATCATTATCCAGAGAACACATTTCCACTGCTCCACAGCTCAGTGCTGGGGGCTTTAGACCCCTCTAGTCCACGCCTGATATTAGTGCCATAGTGCCAATAGGTTCATGTTTATCTGAGTCATATTCTATTGGCAATACTTTTCTACAGGGACTAGACAAGCTGTGTGTGTGCTTTTGCACATGTGTCAGCAATGAGTAGCTGAATGCATTTGTTAGATGGACTGTCCACAAACATTTGTACATATAACGTATGTATGATGCTAACAGTGGACATTAATGATTCTTGACTTCACTGAGGAATGTTTATGGATGTGACAGAAATTCATATTTTAATACTGTAAGTAGCAGTTACTTCTATAGAAACAATCCTTTAAAAATGCCAGAAACATGTACTTACCAGCATTCCTTTGCACAATGATGCAGTTCTTTGTTGAACTGGGACCCTGACTGTAGATGAGCATGAAATCAAAGCAGTACTTATTCCTCCCTAGATCAAAGATGGAGCAGTTAAACTCTGTCTCATTCTCATTCAAGTTGAGGAAATTGAAGGCCACCTGAGAAAGATCTCCTTGTTCTGTAGCAGAATTGAGCTCCTTATACAGGGACACTTTCCCAGTGGTAACCGTGCAGGGTGGGGAGAGCAGGCTGACGGACACTGTCCCCTCACAGCCATTCTTGTAGATGTTGTCTACTAGAAGCTTGTAGGAGAAGATGCGGGACAGGTAGAGTGGCCCTGAGGATTTGATGTCCTGTTGGGAATGGTTGGATTTGAGGGCCACCTGGATGAAGCCACGTTCGGTCAGTTGAGATGCACATTCAATCTTGATGTGCTGGGATTTCACAACATTGAGGTTGTGCCTTGTGCGATTCTGTGTCTTATCTATGGTTTTCTTCCCAATCTGATTGGGTTCCTGGTAGCTGACTTCCAGGTATAGGGAAGAGGTCTTGCTGCTTCGGCAGGTGTGGAAGTGATCATTAGTGGACACGGCAATTTGAAATGCGTCAGAGCTGTAGTTATTGCTAGCCCGCTGTACCCCGAGGTGGAAAGTGGGCCACTGGACTCGCAGCACGGGACTCCACCACTGACTGGACGTCCTGTTTTGTGAGCCCTGTTGAGCTGTTTGTTCTAACCTGAAGCTGAAATTTCCAGCATACAGGAAGTATGTACAATCAAACTCCAGTGAGCCTGCTGATGTGTTGGAAGGGAGAGGCTTGGTCAGAACAGTTACGTTCTTATCAATGTCCACCAAAGCCAGCTCACCATCCGTCAAGTTGCAATCTACGTCATAATCAACAAAAACGCTGGCATTGCTCAGAGCAATGTGCACTGAAGGCCACAGATGGAGACCAGCCATTGCTGGAACATAGAAAAGAAAAAATAATTAGTGTACACAAACCAAAAGGGGATAAAGCATGAGGGATAAATAATAAAGCAGCTTTAAAAAAGAAGTAATGCTGAATTTTATTAATTTACAGGACAAAGCTGCTATGTTAAAAGCTTTTTCCAAACTGTTGACTCCAGCTGGCAAAATGTTCTCATTAACCCTTAGTTCCTGTAGTTCAGCTGGCAAATAATAGTACAATGTTAATATAATGGCTTTGTTTGCAAGGTGCCAAAAGTGCCAAACAAAAAATGTACTGTAAATGTGCTGTACTACTCTGTATAACAGGACTGGCTAAACTGTAGAAGTGCTATAACCAATAATATATGGATGTCACAACAATATCAGAATCATATTAGCATCAACAAGAATTAAGGTTGAAAAAACGGTTTTGCCTCAATTTGACCTTTAATGCCAGATGATATTTCAAAACGTGTGGCATTCTAGCACAGAATATAATATAATCAAATGTCTGCCTTTTATTAATTCCATTGCATTTGTAACCCTTGACACATGAATATTACACACATGCATAATGCTAGTAGAGTTGGATCTAGTGTCAATTTCTAGATTTCAACACATATGTTAAAAACAGTAGATATCAAAATTGGCCAAAAATTCCCATAATGGAATGCAATAGTTTGGGCACCCCTGGTCTTACTTCTTGGGGTGACTTATGATTTATATTACCGTGAATAGCTACACAAGTAAGAAATCTAATATCCAAAAGGCATAAAATAAAAGATGACACATTTCTTAATTATGCATTAAATATCTATTACCACCCCTTTGTGAAGTATCACAGTTTATAAACACTTTTTGACCAGAACTACGAGTCTTTAAATGCTTGTTTGAGAGATTTGATTGTTATTACATGCAAAAAGCTTCTAGTTCTGTGAAATTCCTGGTCCGTGTTTTGAAGTGGCTGTTGTTTAACGCTGTTGTTGTTTATTATCAGCATCTGAATCAATATTCATGGCTAGATCTAGAATAATTATTAGAGACATTTACAATAGTCTGCAGTCTGCACAAAAATTAAGTTCATTCATATACATCTATGTTCAGGATGTCATATTTGTAGATTGCTGTGAGTTTGAGTGAGTATGTAAGTGATTCAGAATGCATAGTTCAGGACTAAGTGTGAACTAGATATCTGAACAGAAATCACAAGAATCACAGAAAGTTGGTTTCCAAATATAAACAGGAAACACATCTCTTTTGCATTCAGTCTTTAATGTACAGTTATACATCAAAATGCGTTTGTTCATAAACTAATTGAAAAAGACTGTCATCTATTTTGTATTAATTACATGTAAAGTGACATATTTAAAGCCTTTTTTGTTTCAGTGTTGATCAGTATTCCTTATAGCTCATGAGCTGGCTTGCCAATAAAGCACAGTGATGTTATGATTAGCAAACCATTTGGTAGTAGTTTTGACCCCGTGGGCAGGTGCTAAGCCCTGCTGGAAAAAGAAATCAGTATATCCATTAAGCTTGTCATTGTCATCTAAAATCCCCAGGTAGATGGGAGCGTTTTGACTTTGAACTTGATAAAACACACCACATCAACACCAGCAGACATGGTGCTCCAAGCCATCAAAAACTGCAGAAACTGCACACTGGACTTCAGACACCGTGGATTCTGAGCTATAGTCCAGTTCTTTTTCTCCTTCGCCCAAGTAAGATGCTTCTGATCTTGTCTCTGGTTTGATATTGAGTGTGACAGTTGTAGCCTGAGAGATACATGCTGTTTATACGTTTTTAATAGTATTTTACTCAAAATGAAATATTCAAATCATTTGAGATTCTGGATTTCTGATTTTCATGAGCTATATGTCAAACTGATCAACATTAAAACAAAACAAAACAAAACAAAAAAAGCTTGAACAGTGTCTAATAATTAAAAATATATGACAGATTATGTTTCTGTGTTAAATTATGAACAAAAATGTACAATATTGTGTTTTTATGTATGACTGTGCCTTTATGTGAACCAGAGCACTTTGTGTACTTGACAATAGTTCTCTACGGCCCTACATTTGCTTAAAAAGGCATTGTGATTTACAAATGCCGCTCAGCGTAGGTCACTTCCTGAGAAAAAAATACATGCAAGGGAAAAGCGGGCAGGAAAAGGCCCCTCCCTTCCCTTCCTCTGAGTCCGAGCCTGCTCTAGTAAAAAGCAGCTTATCACTGGCCTCTTCAATAGCAGGTGGAGTAATGATGCAGCCAGAAGTGAATGAACCCACGGATGGGACTGGATGAAGGCATTACAGCCAAAGAGGCTTTTTTTGAACAGGTAACATTGGCTAGGCTACCTATATATGGAACATTAGATAGAGTATCTGCTTACCAAATCCCATAAGCAGCAGCAACAGGAATGGGATCAGTGGGGTGAAACCCTGTGTCATTCCGAAGCATGTGTCCTCTTTCTCTCTCGCTCAGCATCACCCTCTTCTGCCATTCAAACAGCCCTGTCAAAAGCCTTTGTAAACAACATAAGCATATATTAGAAACAGAGGTTATGTAATTCCGATGCATTGATGTTGATTCAAATGATTCTCCTCATATGTAAAAATTCCTAATAGATCATATTTTGGTGCCTGTATATAATAATCTACTGTATGTGGTACAAAAGCAAATTACAAAAACTTCCTAGACTAAGTCTATTCAATATATACAGTAATAGGTGTAGAGCTGTAATCAGACAGTTCTGTTGATAACATGAGTTAAAGACTTATTTAAAAAATATTTTTTATCACTTAATAGTTTACCCTGAACTGTATATACAGAGTACTTTAAATATAACATACATAGTACATAGCAATAATAATGTGAAAGGGTAAACAACGTACTTTACATAGCATTCCTTAATGTTCCAGTTATTTTAAACAAACTACAGTACATTACCCTTAATGCTCTTTCTGAATAAGTCTAACATCTGAAAGGACGTCAGTCACATTTGTAGACTCAACCAGTGATCTGAACTTTCCAGCTCTGTAAGCCAGCGCTTTTTAGCAAGAACACACACAAATGTATCTCTATTACTCACCGTTTTATTTCAGAACTCTGCACCCTGAACTTCTGTACTCTGCTCTGTTCAGCCCTACAGAAGCTTTACTCACAGCGCTGCTCTTGTGGAATCCCAGGAAGCGCTTAACGGAGCGACTCCAAGTTCATCTCGTATGTGAGGGCGCGCGCAGGAGATCCAGCAGCAGATCCGCGCGACATGACCGCGGCGGGTACGCGCACAGGCCAGGCGCACGCGCACGAGTCGAGAAATGCGTGATCTTGAGCGCGCGCTCCCGAGCGCACTCTAGCGGTTATTGTCACGTCACTTAGGTAAGGATGTGGTCGTTCGATGGCGGTTTTGTCAACAGTAATTAAATAATTATCTCGTCCTGTACTACAGGTCCGGAAGCCCATTTCAGCCACTTGAAATAAAGCTATTCTTTTCATTATAATGAGAAACAAAAGTGACTTACTATCTCATATATGTGAATTTGTATCTCATGACTATGGCTCTGAATCTCATGATGACTTTGAGTCAGATTATTATGACTGTATCTCACGTTGTATCTCATAATTAGACAGACAAATATATGCTTTATTGATCCAGAGGGAAATGAACACTTTGTATCTCATAATTATGATGTTTTTTCTAATAATTATAGATGTGTTATGACTTTGTATCTTATTATTAGAACTTTGTTCCTCATTATTTTGACTCATAATTATGACTCATTATTGACTGTTGTTTCTCAATATTGTAACTTTGTTTCAATCAATCAATCAATAATAATAATAATAATAATAATATACACTGCTAAAAATAAATAAATAAATAAAGGGAACACTTAAACACCACAATGTAACTCCAAGTCAACCACACTTCTGTGAAACCAACCTGTCCAGTTAGGAAGCAACACTGACTGTGAATCAATTCTACCTGCTGTTGTGCAAATGGAACAGACAACAGGTAGAAAGGAGAGGCAATTAGCAAGACAACCTCTATACAGGAGTGGTTCTGCAGGTGGTGACCATAGACCTTTTCTCATCCTTTCTGGCTGATGTTTTGGTCACTTTTGCATTTTTTCAGTTCTCTCACCATAGAGGTAGCATGAGGCGATGTCTACAACCCACAGAAGTTGCTCAGGTAGTGCAGCTCATCCTACCACTACCTCTATCCTTTGTGCAAGGAGGAACAGGAGGAGCAGTGCGAGTCCTACAAAATGACCTCCAGCAGACCACTAATATCCATGTTTCTGCTCAAACTGTCAGAAACAGACTCCATGAGGGTGGTATGAGATTTTGAGTATGATTCCAAATCCAGCCTCCAGGGGTTAATAATTTTGATTTACATTGATCATTTTGTGTATGTAATATGTAACTATGTAATAAATAAAGATTTTCAACTGGAATATTTTATTCATTGAGATCTAGGATGTGTTATTTTAGTGTTCCCTTTATTTTTTTAGCAGTGTATGTATATATATATATATATATATCTCTTTTTACAATGGGCGTTGTCAAATCAGACAATTTGAATCAAAACCCAATTCCTAATGTCGAGCAAGCCAGAATCAACAATGGCAAGGAAAAACTCGCTCGAGGCTGGAGGAAGAAACCTTGGGAGGAACCAAAGCTTGCAAAGGGGGTTCATCCTTCTCTGATCAAACTACTGATATAAATTTACATCATCAGTTAAGTCTGACACTGTGCTGTAGTGTAAAACAATAACACTATTAATAATTGAAATAATTGCATCCATCTGGGGTAAAAATAAGTGCATCAGCCTGGAAGCATCAGACTGACTGCTGTAATTGAGGGTGCAAGGTTGGCAGAGGTAAATATAGGTGAGTGCTGATTGCCAGTAATAGATGTAGATGAACAATAATGTTTCTCATTATTATAACTTTGTTTCTCACTATTATGACAGTTTCTCATTATTATGACATTGTTTCTCATTATGACTTGTATCTCATTATTGCGACTTTGTTTCTAATTATGACGTTTTTATTACATGTGGTGTAAATGAGTTTTCATAAAAAGGATACAAATACTGCTGCAGTTTCTAACAGAACATTACTGAATTAAAATTCCTCGCAAATATGATTTATAGCTTTCTGGATGTTTCATTATTCCCAAAATCTGATGGGCAAATTGTGTTGTGGCCTCTGCATCTTTTCCAAAGTTTAAAACCGACATTATATGTTTTTCCTTGTCCTTCAATGTCTTCAACTCTGCAAGCAATTTAGCTTGAATAATCTCACTGTAGTTCACATCCCTTGGAATGGAAAAACAGAATTGTTTCTTAGTAATGTATAGCATTGTACTGTTTACATGTAATACATTATAAAATTTACATTCAAAAAAAGCTAAAAAATTGTAAGTATGTTTTTTATTGTTCTTACAGTCATATTATAAAACAATGTTTTTTTTCCCATGGGTTGCATTTCAGCTGTAGAAGACTGAAAAGATGTGGGAAACTCTTTATTCAGCTAATAGGAGATATAAGGATTAAAGGGGATTTCCACTATTTTTTTCAAAATTGCAGCATAACTCAATCATTAAAAAGTAAACAAATATATTTGTGATTTGATTAAATAATGGATGTTCTTTACAAAGCTGGTGAAAGGTGTACAAACACTTGAATAACATGCTTTATTTGGGTACTATGCAACCTTACAACACCCTGCACGTACCTATCCTCCCCGCATGTAATAAAAAAACCTATTTCGGTGCAAAAATGCATTCTGAAATGCCATCATAAAACAAGAATTAGGCAACTTTTCATAGACTCATATCTTTCTGTGAGGTAGCTTTTATATTAAGTGCTTGGATGTCTGGTTCCTACTACTATCACTGAGAACAGTTTTCTAGAATGGTGCATTTTACATCAAACCACCCTGAAAAATTAATAACTGTGATTATTCTAATGATTCAATGATGCACGTAATTTTAAATAATCTATGGAAATCCCCTTTAGACCTGTAAGCTGCCCTGTGTAGTCAATACAGTAACAGTATGGGAATATAGCTGGACACAGTTACTGTAAACTAGTATTGTTATTGTAGTTCTCGGATGCTGACTCCCAGACATGTCTGATCCCTCTCTGGATTTATTTAAAATTTGACAGCATCCCACACTGTATGTCTTGAATCAGTGGCATTGTTGTTTTATGACAAAAGCACATCTAAATAATTTTCTGTGGTAAGGAACTGTATGCTACAGTTACAGCAGAGTGAAATTAGGTATAAAAACACTGAAGTGTTCCTTTAAGCAGATCAGAAAGCTGTTAGTCCAGTTCACTTTGGGCTTCATTAACCTGTCACAGCTCAGCTGATCACGGGACTGAGAACAGCGTGGCACCTTCATTGTCTTATCTCTGATACAGTAAATTCAGACTCCTGGTGACTATATGGATAGTGTTCCTCTAAAATATGCTTTTGATTGTTATAGCACATTAAGTACAGTAAAATAAGTATATATTACACAGTGGGGAGATTGTTCTGAGGGTTTGTCCTGGACGTTCAGCTTGCATGGTGAACAGTATTCATTAATGTACAGAGGGTCCTATAAAAGAATCCAGTAGAAATTGTTCATCAGAACAAGTTGGGATAGAAGCGCAGGCCTTCCACGGAGTCGTCTCTGCATAAATTCCCCATTTTTTCAGCCAGCAGAAGTCTGCAAGGAAGGATGCAGAAAAGGCAGGAAGGAAGACATTGAGAGGTTTTTTGGGTTCAAGAAAAAGGGGCATTCAGATAACACAGTTACAATACAATTATAATACAGCACACAGATATTGTTGTAGACTAGTGCTGAGTGGTGACAGAGATCAGTATCACAATATGTTTGAAATATTCCACAGTATGATCAAATTTATGTGATGTTATGTGAACCAGTGATTGCTGGGTACTGGAATGATACAGTGAAGGAAACCCAACAGCTTGTTTTGACAACATTACATTCCTTCATTCAACATTACAATGTTGCTAAAATGTTCTTGGCTTGAGGTCCAGAGAAAAACCTGCAAGAACTGTTCCACAACAAAATATCTGCACATAGTGAAAAAGGTAATTGTTGTTTATATTTTAATTAAAAAGAGGTAAACTGTCATTTTATATTAATTACACATAAAATTTCAAGCCTTTTTGTTTTACTGTTGACCAGTTTGGCTTATAGTTCATAAAAAATCAAAAATCCAGGATCTCAAGTTATTATATTTCATTTAGAGTTTGAGTAAATTGATGTTCAAACAGTACCAACATTAAAAGAAAAAAGACTTGAAATGTGTCACTTTATGTGTTTTTGGACATGACACATAGAACTAGATCCAACAGTACCTTTCTTTGGCAAGGAGAACAGACAGTCCTAAAAGTTTAGCAAACTCCTCTGCTGTTAAGGAGCCCTTGTCAGACACCTGTGAAACAGGAAAGAAGAAAAGCACCATTTAATACCAATGAGACACGCATCACAACCAGCATGTGTTTTACACCCAAACCAGCACAGATGTGTTTGGATGTACAAACATTCCGACTTAAACTTTCCCACTTTCTACACAATTCTGTCCGACTTTTAAAACGACTACCTCAAATGAAAGAATGCAAAGACTGTATTCTTATTAGGTACTGAAAGGGTAACTTCTCTCAGACTACAGAAGTTTCCTTCTATGAGCGACGTCTAAACATTCCTCTATTGGACCACATTAGCCCTGGACTCATCAGACATGGAACATTTTGATCTGACACGCCTCTGGTTCTTTGACCCAACACACAATTCTTCCAGCCATCCTCACACATCTGTTGGCGGTGTCTCCTGTCCAAACGAATCAGTGATAAGCGGTTTTCTGAGGCAGCCACACTAATTCTGAACTTTTTCCCTTCAGTGGCTACACATGAAACAGGCCCCTCAGTAACTCTGAACTGCAACACACAGTGTAGAGCTGTTCCAAGATCTGCTCCACCAAACCTCTAATTAAACATGATTGAGTTTGTGGCCACTTAAGTGATTTAGCAGGAGTTATATGACAGAGGCTTGACACTCACATTATCAAGAGCAGATGCAATCATCTCCTCTTCACTATGAGACTGTAGCTGAACCACCATCACCCCACTGTCAAACACTCGCAACCTAAAAGAGAAAGATAAACAACAATGGACTGAACTGTCTCCAGTTATGAGCTACAGTGGTCGGTGGTATTGGCGGGACCAGGAGAGCAAATGGTTGTTTTCTTTTCAAAGATGGAACGCAAAGAGAACAGACATGGCCTCTTGAAAACAGGAAGGCAGACAGGAAGTGGCTGACTGATTCCTCCTTTGGCTTGCCTTCCCTCTGCCCCCATTAAACCTTGGCTTATACATACACTCCCATATGCACATATTCATATGAACTCACAAAAACATATGTAATCTCACCTCAGAGGGAGTTTCAGAGGCTCAAACATCTTGCAAGCATTCACCAGGTCCTCTGGAGAGAGAAGCTAGAAAAGACGATTATGGTTTGCTCTTGTTGCAAAAATTTGAGAACCACTTGATTTCATATTAAACAATATGTTAACACATTCACTGCAGGCAGTAAAGTAAATATGGAATAGTTACGCAAAGCGCACAATTTCTACTTTTTTATTCTTATTGAAAGAAATAAAACACAAAACAAAATGTGCAATATCTTCTGCACAGGCCACATTTTTATGCTACATTTTCCAAATAAGCAGTAAATTGTGCATTAAAATGGGCAGAAATGTGTTCTCTGTAGAAAATGTGTTCATTTACTTTCACTTAGAAAACCAGCATAATCTCTAAAATCTAAAACATCTATAAAACCTTTGACATGTGACTGTTTTTGCATGTCAGAAGGAAAACTCTTCAATCTTCAATCATTTTTGCCCAAAATAAACTTTCCTGTAAAATTATGTAGTACCACACCATGTTATGAACTGGCAAGAGGTGTGCTTTGGAAAGTTGAAGGCAGATGGCCGTATGTTAAATCCGTCTGAGCAGGAGGTCAGGCTAAGCACTGATCAGTCTGTGACAGAGATCACTGATAGCACTTAAAGCTACAGTCAGTAGAAATGTTGGAACTGATCTTTATTTTGGGTAGTTTAGTTGTTCATTATGTAACTGACTGTAGGGAAAGTGTAAATAGTGTAAAAAAGTGTACCTCCATCCCTCGTGCACGGTTCACCAGACAGTACACTTCAGTGAGGGCCATCATACCCCCTCGCTCCTGTGATGAGCACCAGCACAACATGGCAGAGAGAGAGAGAGAGAGAGAGAGAGAGAGAGAGAGAGAGAGAGAGAGAGAGAGAGACAGAGAGCTCTCAGCATTTGTTGGAGATATAGTTTATAATTGCTAGACTATTGTATATATGCAGTCTATTCAATTTCAACCCAACACGACTCATCAGACCCCATCATGGATGATCATTTGGGCCCTTCCAAAGTCATGGCCATGAAAATCACATCACGGACAGTGAAATGATAATTTTTCTGAGAAACAGACCATTTGCTGTGGAATGCAGTGAAAATGATACACTTGAGTGAGTTTATTGATTTTTTAATTAGTTAATAAGTTTGTTAATTTATTTATCTGCATTTAATTATTGCTCAAGAGGGATGAAACTTCAAAGGCAACGTCAAACTAATGTACCACATGGTTATGTCAGAATATTATGACTATCTACTTATGTAACCAATAACCACCTTTGCTTCAGATGACACTAGACGTCATGACATGGACTTTATTAAGTGGTGGAAGGTATCTAGAAGCCCGTGTGCCCGTTCCAAATGTGGTGTGTTGATTGCTCTCTAACACTCAACAGAGTAGTCTTTCCCCTCCAGCCCATGAACCATCCTATGCCCAGTACCCTATTTTCATGCCTTTTTGGACATCAGTCTAATCACATCCTGATGATTGTTTTTGCTACAACTGACTGGTGTGCTCACTTATTTATACTTGCAACAAACCCTGTCATGTAGCATCTATGACATCCCAGCCAGGTTCTTTCCAAACCAGGGTTGGTCATACTACTCTGATATGATAGTGTATTTCCCTGCTTGAGTGAGCTCGGCCCCCTCAGAGAGCAGCTTTCCTGAGAGGAGTCTTCACCCACAGCTAATTTCCTCTTGATCTGTGTGTGTGTGTGTGTGACGTCTGTTTTATTCAGGGCTTCTTGAATGTAACTTTGCAGTTGTGCCTAACTCGTAAATAACACCTCCTTCATATATAATTGACAATCAATGCAATTAACAATTTTTATTTAACAACTGCCATGAAATACAGTTTTTATAAAATTAATGAGCTCTGTGATATTTCAGATAGTAAGTCTGTGAAATTATGAGAATGTTTCCTGTGAATTTGGCAGGGTCCAAATAATGAGGATAGTAATAATTATATAATACAGAATGACTATTAAAATGTTGTTATTTGATGAGCTGCTATATTGTGTAATGTATTAATAACACAGTACTCTTATACAGAGTAAAGACTGTCTAGACAGAATAGAACAATATATATTTTTTAACACAGTAAATTAAGAGACACACACTCTTACCTCCAGTGGTGCCTGCAGCATGTCTCCCAGCTGTCTTGCGAGCTGCATGTGGTAGTGCGTGCCAGACCCGTGCGTTTCCCTGGTTACAGGGTTGGCAATACCCATGCTTAGCAAATAGGACTTGAAGCGGATAGTCTGCAAGAAGCAGTGAAGAAAAACATTAACTGGTCCTCAAAAAATCAAGAAGCAAGACATCAGAAAGGAGAAACATTACACCATCTACTAAAACCATACTGGAGAAACATTTGGGGTCATTTCAAGGCAACTAACACATGCTATTAGTGGTTACTAAAACATTTATAAAGGTGCAATTTGAGCATTTTTGGACAGTTGATTGAAAATGCAGCAAAAACATAAAACATAAATGTCTTCTGTACTTCAGAACTTTAATTTAGCTAAAAAACGTTATGCCTTATAATGAGGCCTCACTCACTAAAACTACTGCAAAAAATGTAAATAAATAAATAGAACATTGATAAAGTTTGTCTTCATAATTCAAAAAGATAAACGGTCACATTTTTATACATAAAGTGACATATTTCAAGTCTTTTTTGTTTTAATGAATAGTAATTTACTCAAACATGAAATGAAAAATGTTAATAATTAGAGATTCTGGTCTAAGGAGTATAAAATATTCATTTTTTATGTTTGTTATGTTTATGCTGAATTAACTTCTGAACAAAAAAAAATACTTTTTCACTACATTTTTATCTTTTAAGATTTTTCTTCAGTTCTAATTTAAATAATAAATTACACATCTGTAAATTAAAAAAAAAGTTAACTATTTTACACAAACATGCATTCAAATGTGAGTACCGGTAAGTGCACATGTAGATTCTCAAATCTCAAATAAGAAAACAACGTTGAATGTCACAATCTTATAAAGTGAATTTTAAGAAGAAATGTCTTCAGAACATTTGGAAAATGATGCTCTTTTTATTAGATATTTTAAAATCAAATACAGACAACAGCAACAGGCCCAAAGAATCTCGAAAAAGAAGCAGATTTAGAGGATTTACATTTGAAAATAGCCTGTTTATTTTATCTTGGCCAATTTGGTACTATTCCCCAAATAAATGCATTATTTTCTTTTCATTTCATTTCAATAGCCTTGTCTTCTTACATGCCAATATCTGAGAGTGCCATACTTGGGGAAAAAACTGAAGTCCCCATAGATTACTCTGCCACGTTTGCCAAGCAATGGGCTTACAGGAACCCCACAGAGCAACAGGCCTTAAGAGTTAAGCCAATGGAAATATTTAGTATTGTTTGCATTATCCATTTAATCAATGCTTTCTGAAGACAACAAATAAAATCCAAGTTCAGTTGTTCATTTACACACATTTATTCATACAGAGGTGCCTGGAAACAATAAAAGCACTTTGTGGAAACATGTCCAATAAAATAAGGACTTGGCATAGTTTCTCAACATGATCTATGTTAGTGTAAAGCCTATTATCCCTGGGAGCATTAACACAGTAATAGCTTAATCCAAAGGTTCACAAACTAAGAGATCAAATGAACACTTGAGAAAAAAAATCTTATGTAAATGAGATGTCTATATTTAGAAAACAATTGTTTCCTTGCATTTATATTTGTACTGATATGCACTCAGCATTCGATATCCAAATGTTAATTCTAGTATACTAGTACTAGTAAATACTAGTACAACTCTAGTATTATTTTTTTGCATCTGTACTTTCCCACTATTGTAAGTCGCTTTGGATAAAAGCGTCCGCTAAATGCAATGTAATGTAATGTAATGTATATATAATATAGTATAAACATACTGTAAATATTAACTGTAAATATAGGCTTCAAAACTTCTAACATCATCTAGGCCTTAAAAATATAGAAATATAAATACATTCTACTTCACATCATTTTCTTCAAGTAAATTTTGTCTGATATAGCTACCACGAATCAGTAACAATTATAACACCTGTGCTGCTGCAACGCCAGCTATGACATCTGTTGCTAGGTCTGCCTTCTAAGTTGGCACTAGGCCTACTAGATCATCATTCAGCTGCAACCAGGTTAATCTCACAAACCTGAATCGTCTATAATCTCATACAACCGATGCACAACCCAGGCCTAACCTGGTGTGTATTCTTCCCTTTCTGTGAGTCTGCCTGCTTTTTTGGAATTCATGCCAATTCCTGCCAAAAAACACTATGTAACAAAAACAGTGTGTGATCCTTGCCTAAACTAATACTTTGACTATGGCAACACTCAGCATCAGCATTAGGCTACTAATGAGTGCTGACATTACAACAAGAGGATAAAACTAATAGGGTATGGTATTATAGGCTATAGCCTACAGTGCCACGTCAAAAATGTTAACTGCTTTTCTTAATTCAAAAAGGTATGCTGTCATATTATATATTTATTGCAACTCCAGAATCTCAAATTATGAAAATATTTCAAATTTGAATAAATTACTATTCAAACAGTATCAACAATAAAACAAAAAGGTTTTAAATATTACACATAATATTTATGTGTAATGAATATAAAATATGTCAATTTAAATTTTTTGAAATAAATAATGAACACATTAATTATATATTCTAATTATGGGAGAAGCAGGTCATCAAAGTTCAAATCCCAGGTGCAGGATCTAAACAGTTTGCTATTCACTATAAAAACTTTACTGCAAACATGGAAAAAAACAATAATTGAATCATTTTGAAACTCATTCTTAAACTTCTAACAGGCAGGGAAAGTCACAAATCAAGCTTTAGCAAACCTGCCATCTGACTCGACATAGCTTTACACTGTTATAGCACCAGGTCTACTATAACACCTGCCAGGAGGCTACATTTCAGGTGTTTATCTCACCTCGTCCTCTGTAATGTCACCCTGTTTATCCTTGATTTTGTTGGCAATGGATTTGGACAGCTCAACCATCTCTTTGGCCTGAGGGAGAAAGGACAAAGACAGGTTACTGTGATTTCACACTGTGGCTGCAGAAATGAGCATTATAGAGACTGATGACAGAGTGCTGACCTTCTCCATAAGCTTGCTGAGATCTTCAAAGGCCTGATGGAGATACAACAAAGAGAGAAAGTGATTAGAGATTTTCAGTCAAAAAGCAGAAAAAAAATGATGTGTTTAATTGAATTACTAATTGGCAGTGAACAGACTATAAAAGCTATCTGCATAACCTTGATATTAATAGTATGTTTCACTACATAATCAACCAATTTTAACATCTAGGCTAAGATGATTTCCCTTAGTGTACTTCTCATTTAATACTGAGTTGGACAATTTTAGGAACCTTTCAACTAGGATTGCCAATTCACCTGACCTCCATGTTTTTGGACTGTGGGAGGAAACCGGAGTCCCTGGAGGAAAACCACGCAGACACGGGGAGAACATGGAAACTCGGCTCAGATGTGGACTCAAACCCAAGACTTCAGCGCTGAGAGGCGAACATGCTAACCAGTAAGCCACCTTGCCGCCCAGTTTAATTATTATTATTTTAAATTAAATAAATACACAATTGTGACCATATAAACTATTCTATAGCAGCAGAAAATACAAAAACATACAATATGTTTTGCCTGACAATTTTATTATAGCTGAATATTACTAGAAATAATTCTATCATTCCAGAATGAAAGCAGTTGAATTGACAGAAACTTTCTGACCCATTTTATTTATGGGTGGTGTATATTTTCATAATTTCTGTTTCTTGTTATTCTAAAGTTGAGCTTGTGCAGTAAATCAGTGGACAGTGTGCGTATGGGCAATACAGCCCCTGGCTGGGCACCCTCTTATCTCTACTTTTAGCCAGGACAGGAAACCTTTCAAGCCGCACTCCATGATGTCACACAGCCAAACAGAGTTCTCACTTCTAACATCAAAACCCCACACAGAGGAACACAGGCTGTCCACAGGAGCCAGATGGTTGCTATAGTCTTCTTAAAGCAGCGTACCACAAAACTGACATAAGCCCTGTCTATGATAATACGTCATTGCAAAATCCAGAATTTTAATCATTTTGTCCAGCTTTCGTCTTTGTGTCTCACCTCTGAAATGTTTTTATCAGTCTCCTTCCTCTTCTCCTCCAGCTTCCGTTCAATGCCAACAATCCCTACTGCGCGTGTCCTTCCTGCCTGTAGAAGCACAAAAGACGGGAAAAGAAAACAATCAGTCAATTTTTCTCATGTACAAACATACTCGCACGCATACAAACACTTGCAAAAACAGAAAGAGGAAAGACTACAGCTAACGGTAATGTCATGACAGTACAACAGAATTGTTCAGAGGTAGCCAGAAACCACAGTCATTGCACAACTTCAGCAGAATGTTTTAAGGGCCAGTTATTATCTACATGTAACCACATAGATCAAGTGACAACAGCTTGGTTCAACTCTAATAAAACATTGCCACCTTGAGGTAGGAATACATATTGCACAAGTTTATCGTAGTTGATATTGGTAAATCTACACAATCTGTACAAAAGTTGGCAGATGCCTGTTTATCCAACATTTCTTCTAAAGTGTTTGTGTTGGCCCCATTTCACTGCACTAATAATCTCTCTACTCTTCTGGGAAGAATTTACTGTGAGGATCTGACTGCTTTCAGCCCAAGAGCATTAATGAGATTACTGAGAAGTTAGATGATTAGATCCGGATAACAAAATCCACTTCAAGTCAACCCAAATGTTCTGGATGAAGTTCTATTACTCTGGATAAGTTTACATACTGTGTGCACAGCTGAACGCCTATGCACTTTCAAGTAGCTGAATAAACTAATTACTTTGTGGTAATTAAGGGTGTCTCCATACTTTTGGACATATAATGTGTATAAAAGTGAAAACATTTCTCTTTTTTCAGTCAAATGTTAGGTAATCATTTCACTAAAGCATTAATCTGACCGTAGTTCCAGCTGCTGTGCTAATGGGCTGTGACACTGGTGTATTCTCCCACCTCTTCTGAGTCATTTCCTCAGTCAGACGTCTGTAAAACTGCACAGAGTAAAAATATTATGGGACATATGTCTACTGTGCCATACAACACAATTCTGCAGATCTGAACAACACATTTATAGATTAACCATAATGCCATAAAGACTATGTAAACTAGTTACACCAAGTATTTGAAATATTGGATGTTTAAATTTAAATTATTAAAATTTAATTATTAAATAAATATTTGCTGTATTTTGTTGTACTGATTACTGAAATTAAATTTGAAAAAGAACAGACTTAAACTGTATAAATATAGAAAAGCATCTATGTTCTAGCAAATAAACATTTGGTGTTAAAGACAATGATGAGTGTTTTTGGTTTATAGCCAGAGTATAATTTTGGTATTGAGTATCATGATACTACACTTCTGTATCAATACAGAAATCAGTTTTATTATCTTGACAACCCCAGTGTAAACCAGAACATTTACATTAAAAACTCCATGAATCTTGGCCAGTGTTGTACTGGTGATTGTAGAAGAATGCTAATATATATTTTATAGTTAAAGGGTCTAATGTTTGAGAACTCTACAAACATGCATTTCCTCAAAATGAAAAAGTGATAGTTGACACAGTAACATTGATAAATAAAATTAATTTGATAAAATTATATATAGTGTGCTATATTTGCTTAAGTTGTTCACTAGCTATCCCACATTTTTAATAACTAATGTTCATGTTTCATTAGTGACTGTAGCATAACAGCAGGAAAAGAGCTACAGCAGTAAACACCAACACAAAGATATATGCTGGTTATATAACTTGGTTAGAACGTGTGATGTGATCAGTGTGTGCAAAAGCTGTCACACTGCTGTAACATACCTCAATTTGTCCATGTTCCTTAAAAGACAGTTTAATATAGGAGAACTTGCTGTTCTGGTAGGGTCCAGGCTCCTTATTGACAGGGACTGGATGCAGATGAATAACAATCTTGGCACTAAAAGACAGAGACCAAATTTAAGTATTTCACATTCTGTGCTGTTTTAACTTGGCTTAAAGGCACAGTATGTAGTTTCCAGCGACATCTAGTGATTTAGTTTCCATACTGCAACCAACTGAAGATTCTTTCCACAGCCCCTCCCTTCCAAACACGAAGGAGTCTCTACAGTGGTCGTAAGATGTCATATATCTTTGATACTCCCGAATGCGATGTCTAATAGAAGCTTTAGAGCTAGTGATATGTCTAGTGGTAAGATTAATTTTAATTAGAAATTTATGAAATGTAATATGTAAAATTATCATAGCTACAATACGAAACATATTTTCTGCACTTCAGTAGTACTATTGTAAATATTAGCTGTTTTCTGTACAAAGTAACAAAGTAAATGCATCAAACTGCTTCACCATAGACAGATAATGCAGAGAGAATACACATTTTTCTCTTTTCAAGGTAAGCTTGCCATGCTCTGAAGAAGCTAAGCTCCCAAACTAGCGCGCAGCTACGAATCTCCCGTTCCACCTTAAATGCTGCAGTAGTGTTCAGCTCCAATGCGGTACAATGTCCTGCAGCACCATTTAAGGTGAAATGGGGGAAAAACACGAATATGAAGCTAAGTTTCATCATGTTTTCTTTTCTTTGTTGATTGAAGATGTGTTTTCTCTTCTTGACGAGCATAAGAATGTTCTGCCATCTTAACAAATAAACAAAAAAAAACTTTATTCTTGCTTCTCCTCGATGTATTTCTTCTTATTGAGGTATATGTTTATTTCTTCTTCTCCTGTTTTAAGTCAGCCAATGGTAAAACAAAGCTACAGCGCCATCGAATTTGAGTGGCCAATTGGTCATTACAACACAAACGGTTTTTGCTAGCCTCGTTTGTCCTTTTCGAACTACTGTAGAAATATGGCGATGCAACATGGCAGCCTCAGTCGGTGTTCGACCCGCAACCAATGTAGATATAAACAGCTTATTCTAAGGTAAAATAATCAAACAACTTCTTATTTTATAATGATTAGATGTGTTTTTAATCATTTTTATTAGTGATTATCTTAAATTCTGCTAAAAGATAACCCGAAATATTACTGTGCCTTTAAAGGGGATGGCATATACTCTTCAAATACCACCAATTAACTCACAAAAAAGATGTTCACTCATATAGAATGAAAATATATTTACCTCTTCCCAATGCCTGCTGCCTGTTCCTCAAAAAATATAATCTGAGACAATGGTATGCATATACAGCACTCCTACAGGGGTGAACAAAGCATAAGAGTAATATTAGATTAAGATTAAGATCAACCAATTTAGCCAATGTGATTTTTCACACAACGGAATTTGACCTCCGCATTTAACCCATTCGTGCAGTGAAACACACACACACACACACTAGTGAACACACGAGGCTGTGAGAATTTGTGCCCGAAGCGGCAGGCAGCCCTTATCCACCGGCGCCCGGGGAGCAGTTAGGTTAGGGGTTAGGTGCCTTGCTCAAGGGCACTTCAATCATGTCCTGTCTAGGGATCGAACCAGCGACCTTCTGGTCACAAGACCAGATCCTTACCACTAGGCCATGGCTGCCTAGTATAATATATTTGACTCTGAAGGACCACTGGATAATTATGTAATTCTTGGGACAACATGTTGGAAAAAAATGCTGAGATCGACTTACATGATTCTTTTGGTCCCTCCAAAGTAACCGATGTGTGCTCAGGAGAACAACTCCCACATCAAGCTTTGCCTGCCAGTCAAAAAAAAAACTCACACTCAGAGCCATACATGTGCTAAAGGGGAAGCTCATCTTATTTTGCATTTGAAAACAATTTTCTCATTTATGTAAGTTAGCCAACAGATATTAGTGACATACATTTCATGAACATATATTTATTCATGTTTGAAAAAATACATAAATACTACAGACACAAACTGCAATTGTTCACGAAATGATTTAATTCCATATTACTATTAAGAAAAAATTACATATGCACTAAAGTTAAGTAATGGATATGACACCTGCTCATTCTTTTTTTATCTAAATTTCAGGGTATTAAAAAAGGAGAAACTGTCTCTATTTTCCAGTGAAGGTTTTACACAAGATTTCAGACCACTGCTGTGAGGATTTTATTAGCATTCAGTGACAGGAGTGTTAGTTAGGTCAGAATGGTGGATGAACACCAGCCCACCTCACCCCAAAAATATGAGGAACACCATAATTCCAGAGAACACAGCTGCACTAATCCACATCTCAGTGCTGGGGGTCTTTAAACCCCTCTAGACACGCCTATATATACAAACATGTATATAGGAACGACTTATTCTTCTAAAGACAAAACGTGGGACATTAGCCTGGATATTACTTCGGATCGAGAAAATGATTGCTATATCATCGATTCCTACAAATAGTGGTTGCGTTATTGTATTTACAACACTAGCTCAGGACGCAGGTGGCTGGTGAATATTAGCTGTATGCTAACAGGAGTTAAATTAGACAGTTACCTTTTCATCTCCATCATAAAGTCTAACGCCCCTCTGTTGTATGACTAATGTTTCATTCATTTCGAGGAGGCCATTAGTCCAGGTGAATCGGTCCATGCTGATTTTATAAGTAGATTTTATTTAGACTTAATACATCTGAATTAATACATTCTGTACGTTCTGTACGTGACACTACCCAGCGGTTGTTTACTTCCGGTATGGTGCCAGACACATTGCCTGTCTAAATTCCTGTTTTTTTTTCAGAAAAACTTTTAAAAAGTTATTTTTAATAGTTCATTCATCATGTTTTTACATTGCCTGTGAAAATTCACACACATTTTCACACACACACCGGTATGTGCATAACGTAGACACTTTATTCGATTTATACACTGATTTTTTAAAATAGGTGACTGTTAAACCTGCCAAAAATGTTAGGATATTTTTCTCTGGCAGAACGTCTGGTACATTTTTCCAAACAATAGAGACACTGAATAACAAAGCAATAAAGTTTCAGAGAGTACAGATTTTTTTTTACATTAAAGGTGTGTACATAAAATTATTCACACTGATACATACATGCATTCACAGAGACAAAAATAATAAAAAAGAACACCACATGGTTTAGATAAATCCAAGTATATATAAATTATTATTAATTATTATTATTATTATTATTATTATTATTATTATTATTATTATTATTATTTCGTTTATTATAAAATGTCCATTTTGAATACATAAACTATCAAAAATATAATAGAGATAATGGCTTTTTTTTATCATGCTTTCTTTTCACGTCTAAAAAGAGATAATACGTTAAAATAAGCGTCCAGATCATAGACATTATATACGTAGACGCCGCATTGACTGGTTTGGCCCGCTGATGTAACGTAACTGTGTGTCCGCCATATTGGAGGAGACAAAGCTGCGCTGTGAACTAATACAAGTGAATGGACTGAACTTCATAAATCGCCTTTCTACAAAGTTATTTAAGCTACTGCGTTCACACATTCAGATGTGCACTATTATACACTGGGAAACTTTTAGGCACAAAAAATAATTTTGTTTTCAAAATGTTAGAATGAACTCCACGCAGTACCAGAGTGCAGCATGTCTCTCATGTTATTTTGGTCGCTTTTGTCCTCTCCAATATGGCGGCGACGTTGACACACGAGTCAGCACTCAATGCGGCGTTTATGTAAATAATGTCTATGGTGCAGATGATTCACCGGGTCCTAACACAGGAAGCTGTAATGACGTATTTCCTGCCTGTCTGGCTAGAGGCTAACTAGCTATCAGCGAGAACAACAGACTTATAAGATTCAAACGAGAATTTAACTAATTTCTTTCTGTCGTATTTTGTTTTTGCAATATCACAGACGCACCCGATTGTGCTCCCGTGGTCATGTGTATATGAGCGAAGTTGCATTTGATATTAATGTTCATTATCGCCACAGTCATGTCAGTCAGGATGGAGATAAATAGCTAAGTTAGCTGGCTAACCAGCCGCAGTGCTCAAAACCCACAAACGTGAAATGAAGTTAAATGAAAAACAAAGATGTGCAGACAGTGTATGTTCTCATGATTTACTAACATATTTAGATCAACAGTTCACTGGTAGCTGTTAAAATGCAGTAGCAGCTCTTCTCTATGAAATTTACTTTCACTGAACATCAAAACAATCTGAAGACAGAATTTGTCAATGCACAGTTGAACCTAAGGTACTGTATTCAAGATGGACAAGAAATCTTTTGACATCGTTTTGGACGAGATAAGAAAGGTAAAGGCATTTTAGAGTACTATCTTAAATCCTAAATGCGTTATAAATGGTGAATTAAGTGTGTACGTTTGTTTTACATTAACGCATTATAAAAGCAAATTAATGATCCTCTTTTCTTCAGTGTGTTTTGACAGATCAGCGGATCAAAGCAATAGAGCAGGTGCATGGCTACTTCTCCAGTGAGCAGGTAAAGTAGAAGTCTGTCTATCACTGTGTTTGTAAATAATGTGTTGTGAATTAATTATGCTGTGTGACTGATATGCTGTACTGTATAAAAATTATACAAACTAAATAAATTATACATTTTGAACATTGCTTTCTGGCTGGTTAATGTTAACTACTGCGGTATTTTCAAAAAACGATTATTGTGAAAAAGTTTGTGTTTATACTTTATTTAACAATTGTAAACTTTTATTTTTTTATTTTGATGTGGCATTGTATATAGTGTAAAATAAGGAAACTGGAAAATGGGCCTAAACAAGCTTTTTCAGGTTAAGAAGGTATTCTAGATATTTTAGCATGGAATAGTAGAAATTTGGGTTATTTACTCTATCCATGCAAATGTAAATATTGCTTAACAGTGTGATTTTAAAGTAGTGTGATATTGAATATTGAAATCACTACCATGTAGTACCATGTGTAATGATTTACTTTTTTTTTGTCAGGTGATTGATATTCTGAAATACTTCTCATGGGCTGAGCCTCAGATAAAAGCAGTGAAAGCATTCCAACATGTAAGAGGAAGCTTACCTTGATGTTATGTTAAAATCAATTCATCACTGATCTTGGCTTACTTCATATAGCTGTTTTAAATGCAATGAGGAGTAATTGAGAACTTGTATCTGTTGGCAGAAAATGGTGGCCATTCCTACAACAAAGGTTGCAAACATTTTGAACACTTTTACATTTTCAAAGGACAAGCTGATTGTGCTGGAGCTGATAGCACTGTAAGTTGCATCACAAGAAGTACACTAATTAGAATATTAGCAGACATTGTTTCAGTTATCCCAGTTTATCATTCCACCATTTGTTAATGATTCATATTTATATAATTTTTTTCAGGAATATATCTGATGCCCATAATTACCGCCCAGTGGAGGATCAATTCCGTGTTCACCTGTCAGAGAAGAAGCGTGCACGACGGATACTTGAACAGGTAATAGGTCTCTCTATTTATTTAAGTATTCTGTTTTGGTTATACTTAGGACTTATTAGTATGTACTTATCATTTTATAAAGTATGTACTTCTAATGTAAGAACTGTAGTGTTAAGTGTTTCCCCAGATGTTGCCTTTATTAGGTGTTAAGGTCGGTGAGATGATGAAGTTTATGCTACAATGTAATATGTTGGGATTCAGATGTTTCTTGGAAAGACTAAGAACTTGAAATTGAACCACATGAGAGAAAATGTTAGGCTTAATCTTCATTTGCAATCATATAAAATTCTGGAAGACTTTTTTGTTTCTAGCATTTTATATTCAGACTTTATCTGGAGTGCACTTCAGTTCACAAAGAACAGTTCTTAGTTACAGTATTTTATTGTTGGCTAATATGTGACAGCTTATTATGCATATATATAACCTATAGAATACTGAATTGAGTATCTGGTGTGAAAATTTGTTCAGGTGTGTAAAGTGGGCTGTAAGGCCCCAGTGGCGATGATCTCATCATGTGGGATGATACCTGGTAACCCTTATCCAAAAGGCAAACCCAGTCAGCTTACTGGAACTTTTCCTGTGAGTATCACACTCTTAAACAATGTTGTTATTTATAAACATATGCAGTAGATGGTCCATGTTCTCTAAATGCTTTGTACAGATTGGGAACATTTAGCGGTTTAGAAAGCTGAAATGTTAGTTAATATTATATTAATGGATATGAACATTCTAAGGGAATACCTCCCAGAAAAGAGGGTGAGGAGGTGAATGTGGAGGGAAAAGGGATTGCAAACCGCATCATTGGACCCAGCAAACCGGTGAGGTTTTAAGTTCCTCTTTTTAAATTTAAAATATTTTAGCCCTATAATGTTTGCAAATTAGTTTTTTAAATATATAAAATAATGGAAAGATAAACAGTCTTGCATTGCTTCAGATTGACATCTGTGCCTTGTTTTACAGTCTCCATCAAGCTACAATCCACACAGGCCTGTGCCCTACCCCATCCCGCCCTGCAGACCACATGCCACAATTGCACCAAGTAAGATTTTCTTAAAGAGTTAAAAGAAAACAAATGCTGAGACATTATCATTTAAGGTGACGGAGAAATACTGTTTGTGTTTGAGAAAATGATCAATTTACTCTTGTTAGAGAGATATAGATGATAGAGATGATGTAGTGACAGAGAAAGAGAGACAGAGTCAGGAGGTAGGTAAAATCTGCAGTTATGTTTAAGTCATTATGTTTAAATGTCATTATTATCATATACAAACCGGATTCCAAAAAAGTTGGGACACTAAACAAATTGTGAATAAAAACTGAATGCAATGATGTGGAGATGGCAAATGTCAATATTTTATTCGTAATAGAACATAGATGACAGATCAAAAGTTTAATCTGAGTAAATGTAACATTTTAAAGGAGAAATATGTTGATTCAAAATTTCACAATGTCATCAAATCCCAAAAAAGTTGGGACAAGTAGCAATAAGTGGCTGGAAAAAGGAAATTGAGCATATAAGGAACAACTGGAAGACCAATCAACACTAATTAGGTCAATTGACAACATGATTGGGTACAAAAAGAGCTTCTCAGAGTGTATGTGTCTCTCTGAAGCCAAGATGGTAAGAGGATCACCAATTCCACCATTGTTGCGCAGAAAGATAGTGCAGCAATACCAGAATGGTGTTACCCAGCGTAAAATAGCAAAGACTTTTAAAGTTAACATCATCAAAAGATTCAGAGAATCTGGAACAATCGCTTTGCGTAAGGGTCAAGGCCATAAAACTCTACTGGATGCTCGTGATCTCCGGGCCC
>BRDA01009392.1:0-14023 GCA_036984385.1 Crenuchus spilurus | reverse complement strand
TTGATCTGTGATTTGTGTTCTATTCTAAATAAAATATTAGATGTTGGCACCTCCACATCATTGCATTCAGTTTTTATTCACAATTTGTTTAGTGTTCCAACTTTTTTGGAGTCCGGTTTGTACTTTCAGTATTATAAATTATTAAGCAATTGCTTTTAAGTTAGTGAGTTATGCAGTTAAGTATTAATATAAGACATTTGCAATTTAAGAAGTTAAATGAAAAAGTGTGATGAAAAAATATGGACAGGATGCTGTGCTTCTGAAGATGAAAAAAAAGCAGTATGCATAATAGTTTTTTTTAAAGAAAGAGAGAGAGGCAGCTCTCTAGAGAAAGAAGTTTGGATTTACCTAAGTGGTATTAAAGTATATAATAGGTAATATGTGTAGATTTAAACTTGCTGGAGTTAGTAGTGTTTTTGGAGTAGTGTATACCCAGTACCCAGCAGGCTCTGTTCCCCTGCTCAGGTGCATACAACAATGCTGGCCTGATGTCAGTGGGAGGGGTCATTACTGCCAGCGTGCCCCCCCCACCTTACAGTGCCACTTCAAAGTCAGCAGGTATGACCCAACTGCTGCTGCTGCTGCTATTGCTATCACATCTGCTACATGAGCCATGCTAACCGCCCCTGTGCTAACTGCCTCTGCCCTTATCCAGCACACACCCTGCTGTGCCTGCCTGCTGCACTCGGCATGCTCCACAATTAGCCTCAATCATGCTTCTCAGGACCAATGCTCACTTGGAACAGATATGTGACTGGAAAATTGAGAGCTCTTGAAATAAACATGTGAAGTTGAAGGAAGGCATGCAAGTTGTATTAAAGTTTAATTGAAATGAACAGAACCTTTACATTTTAAATTACACGCACTGAATGCAACTCAAATTGGTGGTCTTGTTGTGTGTAAAATGTTTAATTCTATTGAGTATTGAAGCTCAGTTTGATTAATCTTTTTTTTGGGAGGGTTTGACATTTAAAACTTTTGTACACAGTGGTTTTGCTAAGTAGGTCAGCATATAAACATGTGGTCCTGATCAGTTTCCTGTTTTGCCATTTATTGTAGTCTGCTTTCATATACTTCTTGTACCTTAGTTGGTGGTTTTGATTGAGGGATACACTGTTGTCAGCTAACCCAAGTTCAAAAAATGAACAAAAAACTAAACGGCTTTGCATGTGGTGCTTGGTCCCTGGATCTCAGCAGAGCAGTCTTTATCTGCTTTATTACTTTCACTATTTGCGTATTATTAATAATAATTATCATGTTTGTTTCAGCTTACACTCGACCTCCCAGTCAACAGAACCCTCCTTCCAGTGGCTCTGCCACGTCTACAGTTTCACCTTCAAGCTCAGCTCCTCCCACTCCGACGGCTCAGCCCTCCACACCAATCACCCCTGTCTTCCCTGGCATGGTTCCATCTCAGAGCCCTGTTAACCCCTCTCCTGGCCCCAGCTCTTCTTCCTCAGTCATTAAAAGCCCTCCTGTGCCTATTGGCTCTCCTCAGGTTGCCCTTAATCTCAGTGGCCACAGCACACCTGCTTCTGCCATAACCCCCTCAGGTAGGAATACACCCTCTGTTATCAAAGCTCACACCCCTACTGGTACTCCTGGCAGACCTGGTACAGCTGGCCCGCCACCATCTTTCCATAATACATCCCGCTCGGGAACCCCCTCAGGCACTACCACTCCCACTCCAAGGAGTACAGCAGATCCTCTGTCTTCTCAGGGTGCGATGATGTCTTCTTTGAAGGGCTTCCCACCTTCGGCTGAGCACCAGTCAGATCACATTCAGTCCAAATCCTCTAGTTCAGTAATTCGCAGCTACACACCTTCAGGGCTGCCTGCTGGGATGCCTGGACGCTCTACTCCTAGTATGCAGGGCTTGGGTTCCTTACCTGCAGGGACCCCAACAGCCACATGCGCACCCAGCCCAAAGACCTCCTTAGGCCAATCACAGGCTGGTATAACTAACTCTGTGTATGGTGAGCAGTCTATGAGCTCTGTGGGCCAGCACAGTGGAGGCAGTGGCAGTAACAGCCCAGTTCCATCTGCCTTCAAAGGGCCATCATCACGCTCTGGGACACCCTCACTCAGCTCACTTGTGATGTCCAATTCAGCAGCTCTAGCACGTTCTCTAGGCCTCAGTCACAACAGCGCCTCTCCCCAGCCCTCTCTTTCAGGCTCTGCTGTTATGGCCAGCCTTCAGGGTCTCTCCTCTCAGCCTGCAGGCAGCCCTGCCACACCATTCCCTGGCATCTCCCATTTCCCCTCACTGTCCACAGCTTCTCCTCTCCCAGGAGTTCAGTCATGTATCCACTCCTCTACTTCTGCTGCCCCACCATCTGCCTCCACTGTATATTCTAGCCTGGATCCCACTGGAGTTTCAACTCCTTCGGCTTTTGGCCTCGGACTGACCGCAGGCCCCTCCATGTTTCCGGCACTGGCTCCAGGCCAAAGCCCCGCCTTCCATGGATTTGCAGGTTCAGGTGCCCCTGGGGCAGGCAGTCCTGTACTCTCCTCTTTTATGGGACTCCAAGGAGCTTCCTCATCAGTGGCCACGGTGGCCCCTCTTCAGGCAGCAGTAGCAGCGGCGGCGGCAGCAGGTGTGCCCTCCACTTCCCCTGTGCTTCCAGGCTTTGCTTCTGCATTCAGCTCTAACTTCAACCCTGCACTGGTGGGCCAACCTGGGTGAGTGATTAACCTGTTGTTCTAGTAGCTGTCTAGAATATGACCGTATTTTCAAGACTCATCACAGTGTTAATTAACATTTTGAATTAAAGAGGTAAATGTTTTATGCCATGTTAAAGAGTGTCACAGTTAAAGTTATAGAATACATTAAACAGTTAAGGTAATAAAATACTTCATATTAAATATCTTGAAACATTTACGCTAGATGTACTAGTCATTGTGTAGTCATCTAATTCAGAATAATCTGCCAACTGAAAATATCAAACCAGTATTGGCCGGGTGTTCAGAAATTTACCGCTAATGCAAAACTGAAGGACACTGAAATATGGCAGAATAGATAGTGAAACACACTGAAAGACATAAGGCATATATTTCAGAGCATCTTCAGATCAGTGTATGGTCATCAGCCAGTCTGTAAGTTTATACACACTATGAGTATTAAATGCTGTGTGTGATCATTATTATCTTAAAACTGTTGGCAAATAAATTGCTTACATTGCAGTTACATTTGTTTTCTACTACTACTACGCACTACTCTGCACTGCTGGCCATGTTGTTTACTGTTTTGTGTTTGAGCTCAAGTCACGTGAGTCAACTCACACTTATGTCACAATATCGCGCTTGCGTCACAATATGTATAAATCTTATCAAATTTAAAAACATACCAATATTATATCACCTAATAGGAACCCTTTTCCATTTTCCATGGCTTTCCTAAGTGGCACACCCAAGAGTCCAAAATCTACAAATCAATATCAGAAGTTCTTTTATCATGTTCGTGAGGAATCCAAACACATCCACATTTTCTGATAAAGTCCACAGTTGTGTGTTTAGGGCAGATAAAGAGGGTTATTTAGAATATTGACTACTTGCCCCAGTTATTTTGGGAACAAAAGACCAAAAATGTGTACTTTGCTTGTTCTTTCACCCCTTTATTTATGCGATATACTACAACCAGAATCTGATACTTATAATATCAGGTCAATTCTTTATAGCAGGTCCAAAAATCCCTAAATACATTGCTGCCCTCATCTGTTCAGTTTTTCTGTTCTTCTGCTAAAGACTGGAACACACTATAAAGAAACACTAAAACTGGAAATATTTATTCAGTTAATGCTTTCAAAGACTTGTATATGGACAGAGTATTTTTGTTCATTTTCTAACCCACAATACTTTGTTACTGTGTTGTTACTACTTGTTATTTTATTCATTATTTCCTACTCTTCCCCCTCTCCCTTTTTTACAATGCCAAGAAGTTGTTATTAACGGCTTGATTGATTAATTTAAATGCTAAGTAAAAAAGGCCTGTCTGTAATTACTACACTCCTCTTTTCCAATCTCGGTTACATGCTGCCCCTCAAAGACTAGTTTGCAGTATCAAAGAGACAACACCTTTCTGTCGAGATATAAATAGCATTTGGCGCATTGTTAGGGTGTGTTAGAGATTAAACTTTACTGATGCTATTACATAGTAAACCTGTGCAATAAATGAGACTGAAGTTCATTGGACAGCAGTTATTTTTTTAAATTGAGTTAATGCTAGAACAAAATGGTGATCTAACTCATTAATCAGCTAGAAAGTTGAATCAAAACTTGTATAAATGGGTTTATGACCTTTTTAAATGATCTGATTTTCTTCATGACTGGCTAGTAATTATGTAGGATAACCTGATCCTTGAATTTGTTGTCAATCAAAACTTAATGTTAACAAACATTGACACATTTTTTGATAAACAACTGGTTTAAACATTCAAGCTCACTGATAAGTATGTGAGTATACAGTACTGTTCAAAAGTCACCCTTTTAAACTGAATGTTTTCAATGACAACAAATACTCGGTCTTCTGTGGTAGAAGGTTGAGGTAATAGTGTCACTGCTTTTTAGTTCAGTTTTGGTGTCTCCCACACATTAGCAGTGAATTTGTAGGCTTTAGTACAGTTGTTTATGCTGTGATGGAAGTGTTGCACATATTTTGAATAGACAAATTATCTGGAGTAGCTGTATTTGTTGATTTTCTCAAAGATTGGACACAGCTAGAAAAAATATATTTCTTCAGAAATAAAAGTATATTTGTGACCCCGCCAGGGAAAACCAGGCCAAAGTCACTGGGCAACTTATTGAGATATCGTGTAAATATCATGTCACTCACATTTGCGACAAAACTTAGCCACTTGGTTTTATTGCTGTAAATGAAAGATAACAGTCTCAGATATGTATCGGAGTACATGTTTTGATCAAAAACAAAACTTAAATTCACAAAAAAGTTGTTTTGAAAAAAACAAATTTTGGAAAAAAAAGAATGACTTTGACCTGGTTTTCCCTGGCGGGGTCACATTTTATCATGGAACATTAAGGGTGATGCCAAACATTTGAGTGGTAAGTGTGTATGTATGTGAATCTTCATAAGCCATTAATGATGAGTCTTTTTTTCTTTTACCTATCCTTAGCAGTGGTCTCCAGGCCCCAGGAGGTGCTGCATTCCCTGGACTGCTGTCGTTCCCTGCTGGAATGCCTGGCTTTTCCTCAAGCGCTGCACCTGCTGCACTTTCGGGTCTCCATAACCCTGCTGTGCAGTCTGCACTGTTGCAGGTACAATAGACCTCCTTTTCCCTCCCAACGTTTCTGACTGGACACGATAGTACGTTGTCATTCTGAGAAATATTAATTTGTAATTGAGAATGTTTTTCAGTAAATACCTCTGAACTTCATTTAACAAAACTGGCAACATAACTCATCTAATTTCTGCCAAATTTAAGTATAGAAAATGTCAGTATTTTAAATACTTAATGCAGCTCTTGTCTATATTACAAATTGTATCCTTCTGTGTGGTGCACTGGTTCAGTGCTTGCCTCAGTCGAATCATTGTTTACTTGTTGCAGGCTCATTCTGCATCAGCACTGGATAGCTTCCCTCCTCAGCCTAATGGCTTCAGCAGCTACCCTCCGGCTGCAGGGACTCCCTTCCCCCCTGCGGCAGCAGGGACCCCCTTCCCTCTACAACCTGGCCTCCATCCCCAGCTGGGCTGGCAGTGATCCTCACTCTAAGGAACAAGTCGGGGAACACAATACCTCAGTGGGTTAAAGGGAGAGGATTCTGTGTGTGTGTGAGATATGGACTGAGGATGAATGTTAGTAAGGTTAAAGGTGCCCTGTATTGAGAGCCACTTTTTCTGTGGTAAAACTCCAATATGAGAAAATGAGAGCAATCAAATGTCTAAAGAAAACCCTCAATGTGATCTATGCCTTTTCCAAGTATTGTTACTGGTAGATGTGTGCAATTTCCAATGAATTTTGAAAAATGAACTGAACTGGACAATTGTAGTGGTTTGAATAGTTATAATTGTTGGAATGCATTGAACCAATACTACAATGTTCTGTAGTTTTAGTTACTTTTACTTTCCTGAAGTAAGATTTTAACTTTTACCTCTTTTCTGCTAATGTTTTACCCACAAATTCAACTAATCATGATAAAATTGATATATGGTGTTTGATAAACTGTGAAGAGGATTGCCTCAATATTCCTTCCTCACAATTTCTTGAAATTCTGAGTCAGAAATTCTCAAGAGCCAGCTATTACTAGTATACTGTATGTAAATACCCTCAAGACTGGGTAAAGCAAATGTTAAAAGTGTGATGTGTGTGCTAGGTTATTATTATTTTTTCTATTCTTTTTTACATGCTGGTGTCTGTATAGAGGAAATCACATGAACAGAATTCTGCCGTAGTTCACTCATGGTGGATCTATATATTTGTTTCTAGATGACTCTGAAATACTGTACTAGAAACAACAGTAGTTGTAGGTTAGTTTAAGTATCATGAAATATTTTTTTCTACATACCTGCTCTTTAGAACTATTTAACTGCTTTATCAAACTATTTACTTATTTAGGCAGCTTTTTGATATTGTAATGCCTGACTTAACTATAATAAGCTCTTCTATTTTAGCACTGTATAATATAATGTAAACACTGCATGAAATTAATAAAAACTCAGGCGACATGGACATGACATTACTCTTTCCAACATTCACAATTAAAAACAAAAAAACAAGACTTTGCATTCAATTCTGTTAATCTTAAAAAAAAAAAACAGTTCCTCAGGGATGTTTAGGAGGTCAGGTCTTTAAAGGTTTTTGTGAAAATGGAACAAGGTCAAATGTTCTGTTTAACTTGCAGAATCTGTGTATGAGCAAAAGAGGAACTTCCACCTCAGAAAACTGTAACAGTGGCTTAAGCAATGCCCATTTGCGTTCTTTTCATTTTATCATTATACACTGGCTTCAGCATACATGCCAACATACCGAATGTATCCATTTTCAAACTATTTTTCATTTGCGTTGGGCTAATAAAATTCAATCCTCTAACCACAGCAACTGGATTCAGTCCTGTATAAAGTGTCTAAAGGATGCTGAAAATGTACAGGGGTTAGACAATGAAACTGAAACACCTGGTTTTAGACCACAATAATTTATTAGTATGGTGTAGGGCCTCCTTTTGTGGCCAATACAGCGTCAATTCGTCTTGGGAATGACATACACAAGTCCTGCACAGTGGTCAGAGGGATTTTAAGCCATTCTTCTTGCAGGATAGTGGTCAGGTCACTACGTGATGCTGGTGGAGGAAATCGTTTCCTGACTCGCTCCTACAAAACACCCCAAAGTGGCTCAATAATATTTAGACACAAAGACTTGCTGTCTTGGTCACAGATGCGTCAGCAAGACGTGAACCAACAATTTGTTCTTTTTTGAACTCTGGTATGTCACCATAATGTTGTGTGCATTGTAATATACTATATAACTGTGCTCTTACCTGCTAACTGAACCTTCACACTCTGCTCTTACTGGTGCAATGTGACATTAAGGTTGGCCACCAGACTGGTCCAATTTAGCCATAAAACCTCCCACACTAACATGACAGGTGTTTCAGTTTCATTGTCTAACCCCTGTAGTTATACTATTGTAGTAATAATTAAATGTGTCAGTCATGGGATTTCATATAAAGATGTTGTAATCTTTTCCTGCTGTCTTATGCAATCCTAGCTTTTACAGCTTCCATGTGAGATAGTGATCCCATGATTGGTAAACACTTTCAACCATTAAGCCATCAGCTTATTAAAATGTTTTTGTCAGTTTTAACATTTGTTTTGAGATTATTTAAGTGTAGAATATTCACATTCATAATTTTACTATAACTAAGATGTCAACAAACAATTCCATGTTAAATCAGATATATATACATATACATATATATATATATATATATATATGCAGCACGGTGACCTCTCAGCGCTGAGGTCTTGGGTTCGAGTCCCCATCTGAGCAGAGTCCCCAGAGTCCAAAAACATGGAGGTTAGGTGGATTGAGTACTCTAAATTGTCTGTACTTCTGTTTGTGTATGTATGCGTGCATGTGTGCACCCAGAGATGGATTGGCACCCTGTCCTGGGCTTAGTTCAACAGTGTAATGCCCTACCTTGCGCCCAATGAGCCCAGCGACCCCGATAAGGATTAAGTGGGTGTGATGATGAATATCAGACAGTGTGTTGGACTTCAAGTCTGATATACACTACATATACAAACTTGTCATTATTACCAGAGACATTATAATAGGGCAACAGTGGTTGAAAAATGAATAGAAAGTTTGTAACACTCAACATGGTGTCTAAATCACAACTTCAACAGAAATGGCCAGTCAGTTTAATGGTGAAGGTGTCAGCAGAAAAAGCTTAAAATGCTCTGCCTTTGATGTGGAGCTAAGCTCATGTGTAATAGCCAGAACAGCCTGAATAAACATAAATAAAATGTTCATGTTATGCGAGTCAAATACATACAAACTATTTTGTCAGATATAATTGATGCTATATAATTATAGAAAATTAGCTTGAAATATAAATTAATAACCAAATTCTAAACTTGAGCATTAAAGTGCTACATGCCATAACTGTATGTGTAAAAATGAATAAAAAATGGAACAAGACATTCAAGTGGTTTTGAAAATGATTCAAATACATTAGATACAAAAAGAAGAAACTGAAAATGTGGAGAAATACGAGCAAACAGAAAATATGATTCTACTAAGAACAGGCTGAGTTATCATTTTAGAAGGTCTGTGTATTCATTATTAATGCAAAGTATTATTAAAAGTAAGGGTAGCTGTTATTGGGTGAAAGAGAAATGGTCACTTTGTACACCTTATGTCCATAAATTGTGTTCCTTGTATTGTTTATGGGGTTAATCACACAGTACCACATAAAAAAAATTAATTATGAAAAAGGTTTGCTCATAATTTAATTGAAAAATGTAAACTGTCAGTACATGTAAAGTGACATTTTCAAACCTTATGTTTGACTGTTGATCAGGATGGCTTACAGCTCATGAAAATCAGAGATCGAAAATCTAAAATTATTAGAATATTTAATTTTGAATAACTTACTATTAAATCGGCATCAATATTAAAACAAAAAAGGATTTAAATGTGTCATTTCACATGAAATGAATATAAAACATATAACAGTTTAACTTTATAAATTAAATTATGACAAAATGAACTTTTTCATAATATATTAATGTTTAGAGATGCAGTTATTATCTGTGGTTAATGACTATCTGTGTGTGATGAGTAATGTTTTACAGGGTCACAAGACATGACCATTATTGCCACTCCTTCCTGATAGGGCCCCACCTTTGCAGCTAGATGAGTGTTTTAAAAGCATTAAACTCTCCCCTGATCACCTCAGACAGCCACACAAACACATACGCACCACTAGCTGCACATATCACTATATGGAGATGGAGAGTCAAGTAGAGAGAGGAAATGCCAGCAAGCAAGACTTACTCAGTGAGTTTATTTTTCTGTGTCTTTATTGTCTGTCTAATGCTTAGTGTAGTTCTTATTAGTTATCATAGCTTACTATGCTTTGGATGTGCTCTCAGTAAAACAAGTCTAGTATACTGTTATACTGATATATTTATCATTCATAGCTCATCTGTTTGACTTATGAAAACATTCATCTATAAAACTAGCTGGGAAAGTAGAGGTATTGTTCTGTTTATCTGTGGAGCCTATCACATGACTATATTTACACTACAGTAGATCTAGGACTGTGGTGAAGACATCAAACATAATGTACCATGGAGCTGCACCTGCAGCTAATGTTAGTACAAAGGCCTGCAGGTGACCTCGCCCAAAGGCAAAGGAAAACTAGTTTGAAGGGAAAACTTCAAGCATAAAATACTTAAAACACCATTATAGGAATGCATGGCATTCCTACCATACAGAACACTGGAGATCAGTCATACATGATTATTTTGTGGTGAGGATGCAGGAAAGTTTAAGATGTGACTTCTATAAAGATAATATTTGTGCAGGTGTCACTGTACACAAGAACAGTGCTACATCAATATAGTTTGTTAAATCTTCCTTAAGCTCTTTTTCAATCTTAGAGGTGTTTTGATTTGCCTTTCTAACAATTCAAAGACCAATTCTCTTGGAAAATATTATTGTGCCAGCCCTCAACGTGACCTTCGTCATTTCTATTAACCATAATTACAAAATAAGTACATTATGAAGTGAGAAAAGAGCCACAAGAAACACTTTGCTGTCTTCTTATAGCCTTCTCCTGCTTTGTGGGCATCTGCCGCTTAGAGGAGCCCTAGGTCTAATGATAATACCACACAAAAATTCACAATATGTATTATATACTCTAAAAAGATTTATAAATGATTGTACTGAAGGGTTTTTGGGGAAACAAAATTGGTTCCTCTCTAGCAATAGTCACCAACCCTCCTCTTGGAAAGCTATCATCCAAATCTAACGCAGGTCATTCTGTTAATCAAGAACTTCTGAAGGTAATAATTAGATGGAACAGAATTGATGATCACTGCACTATGATACCTGTTGTTGTAAGTGAAAAGGACTTTGCTTGAAAAAGAGAGTTTTTGTGTACCCTTAGTTACATTGTAGATATTCAGTATTAAGGAGTTACATGAATGTTCCTTACATGAAAATTATCTACTGCATTAAAAACATTCACATCACCATAAACACTATATATGTTCCTCTGGAGTTCTACTGGAAGTCATTCATTACTTAAGAATTTTTATTTAAAACTTTTTTTTAAATTGGACTTTGGACTAGAAAATGTACTTTTACCTGAGATTAAAACTAACAGGTTATCCAAATAAGAACTGATGAAACTCAAATAATACCATGAATTCATCAAACCACCTGTGTGATGTTACTGAATGTCGATAATCCTCTGAACACTTCTAGTGCAAATATTAGAAGCAGCCTTACATTTGATGAATTAGCATCATTAGCAATTCTTGTAAGACAAATACAAGAGTTAATTGGTTTATGTTGTTCATGGTTGGTTGTTAACTAACAGATCTTATCAGAGCATTACCAGGGAGAGTAAATAGATGAGAAAATGGGTGTAATTACACTGAAGTTTCTGAGAAACAAGATGTCATCTATTGTTACTTTGTTATAAATAATGTTCAATGCACAGTGAGCAAGTAATGGCTAAAGAATGATAACCACAGTCTGTCCACATGGATTACTTTTATGATTCAGCTACTGAGTGAATGTCCATTGTTGACCATTGTTCAGTTTCTCAGTTGAACACGCACACACACGCACGCATGCGCGCACACACACACACACACACACACACACACACACACACACACACACACACACACACACACACACACAGGACCAATGTCCCACTTTTATGACAGTAATAAAGTGTTTCAAGATAACAGAAAACACACCTGATGACAGAATACACAGCACATGAACTGTTTCACACTGCTTAGAAAGCAGTTTAATATGGCAGGTCTGAAGTTTGTTGTATTAACACTGAACGTTTGCTGTAGTGGAGAGCAATCAATCAATCAATCAATCAATCAATCAATCAAGTAGTGGAGGGCAAGACATAATCTGACACTGCTTGTTTGGTGTTAAATAATCTTAATAGCATTTAACAAAGATTTTTCTCATAATTTTCTGAATAAGATTAAATCCACAAATTCTGCTTCTCCAGATTTATTTGGTAGAAGGGTGAGATAGGACAGTGTCACAGCTTTTTAGCTCAGTTGTTAACAGTGAGCTCGTAGGTTTTAGTACAGTTGTTTACTTTAAGCAGGAAGTTTAGCATGTTTTGTGCAAGGCATCATTGCACATAGGAAGGCACTTAGTTACAACATGGTAGGTTACATTACTCCATAAAACAACCTCAATAAACACTCTATAAACTGGAATAAGAGATACTAATCTCTAATCAACCTCAATAAACACTCTATAAACTGGAATAAGAGATACTAATCTGTAATCAACATCAATAGACACTATATAAACTGGAATAAGAGATACTAATCTCTAATTACCTCAATAAACACTCTATAAACTGGAATAAGAGATACTAATCTCTAATCAACCTCAATAAACACTCTATAAACTGGAATAAGAGATACTAATCTGTAATCAACATCAATAGACACTATATAAACTGGAATAAGAGATACTAATCTCTAATTACCTCAATAAACACTCTATAAACTGGAATAAGAGATACTAATCTCTAATCAACCTCAATAAACACTCTATAAACTGGAATAAGAGATACTAATCTGTAATCAACATCAATAGACACTATATAAACTGGAATAAGAGATACTAATCTCTAATCACCTCAATAAACACTCTATAAACTGGAATAAGAGATACTAATCTGTAGTCAACATCAATAGACACTATATAAACTGGAATAAGAGATACTAATCTATAATCGACCTCAATAAACACTATATAAACTGGAATAAAATATACTAATCTATAAAAAACCTCAATAAACACTTTATACACTAGAATGAGATACTAATTTAAAATCGACCTCAATAAACACTCTATAAACTGGAATAAGAGATACTAATCTATAAAAAAGCTCAATAAACTTTGATAAATATACACTAGAATAGTAGATGCAAAAGCTTTGGCATGCTTTGTAAAATTCCCATTACTGCCAATAGCTTAGTGAGTAAAATATGACTATTTCCAAAAGTTAAAAAGAATTTTTTTTAGCATTTATATATTTCTGAAGTAAAACTTTGGCCACCCTGCATGATCCATACTAAGTAACATTACATCACAGCTTGTAAAACTTTTTGTAACCTGCTAAGAGTCTTTCACTTGTTGTTTGGGGAATTTTCATCCATTCTTCCAAGAAAAAAGCTTCACATTTTTGTTTCATCTGACATGTTCTTCTCTTTTGAGATATATCCACATATTGTTAATGATATTTAGGTGAACGACAGTGAATGCCATGGCAAAACCTTCAGCTAGCAACTGTTAATTTATGGTGGGTGTTGAAGTGTGTTTTGGATCATTTTGCTGTTTTAGAAGCCTTAGAAGACAGTGTTTCAAACCAGCAGGCAAGTGTGTGTGAGTGTGAAAAACCCTAACTAAAGACAGAAGTCAACATATCCTTAAAATATTAAAGAAAGACACTCTGGTCTTCTTGATGGCACTGGTGAGAGGCCAAAGACAGGAAAGGGAAATTTAGAGGGAAGAAAGAACATCAGCTCATGGAAAATACTGCAGTTAGGGTTATGGTTAGGAAAGGGATATCTGCACAGTTCAGGAGAATAAGCATATAAGAATGGTGACTGTATCTGCACATGATGCCAGAGCTCTTAAGACTGCCAGTCACCAGCTGGACATAATAAGCTGATGACTAGAACTAGCTTGTCAGCAGCTGAGAGCACTGAGACAGCAGCTGAGCCAATATAAGGAAAATAAGCCCAGCAACCAACAGCTGCTCAGTTGAGTGCAGTCCAATACAAGACCAATAAGGGGAAAGAGGCCTGCCCCAGCAGCTAATAGCTTATAATAAAAATGGGTGTGCACCGGCAACCAGTAGTTACTCAGCTGTGGGTGGTCCATTACAATTGCTTAAAATGTTTCATTGTTAACTTATGCCTTTTGCAGATGAGTTCATGTTGCATTCACAACTACTTACAGTAACAGAAATTTTAACCAGGAATTGAACAGAGGTAAAGCATGGCAAATTATTTTTTTTACCTTAAAGCAGAACAGCAAATATCATTTCAAATATTTTTTTATTTTATTTTATTACTCCTACAGTATGTTTCTGAATAATCTGGGGATGAATGTCTTTTAAAAAATAACATATTTTGAGATACACATAGACTTTTCGCATTGTCTCTCTTAGAGGAGTTCTAGCCCTACTGTGAGGAATGGAGTACGAGACCAAAGTATGTAAAAACTGTAAGTTTACTGAAGATGCAGATCGATACACAAATGACATGAACCAGACAAAGGCA
>BRDA01009391.1:55180-79880 GCA_036984385.1 Crenuchus spilurus | reverse complement strand
TCTAAGGGTTCTTACAGAGTAACAGACCACATTTATAATGCAGAATAAATGTGTCAAACAGTGTTCATGTTCAGTGAGCATTTTCTGCTCTTTATACACTATGAATTAAATGAATTATTCTAAAATAATTAATTAAACTGAAAAAATTAGCTGCTTAATTGAATTAAGTTTGTTTAATGAGGAAGAATGCTGAACTGCAGGATAGATACATATGATAGACCACATTTACATTCGCTCATCACAAATTCCTAGTAAACACAAGTCCGATTAAAGCACAATTAGAGAAATCCATCTTCAAACTATACCATACACAATATGTGGACACGTAAATGTTTAGGTTTGTTTTACTTTTTTTGATAGTACCATGCGTAAATGGCAAAATATCTCACTTTCAACATTTGATATGTCTTCTATGTTTTATTGTGAATAAAATGTGGGTTCATGAGATTTGTAAGTCATTGCATTGCATTTGGTTTTCATCGTTAATCTGTTCTAAAGTGCCTGACAATAACCAAAATGAACAATAACTGCAATTATTTATTGATTTAAATAAATAGTGTAAATCTGGATGGCACGTTGGTTTAGTGGTTAGTCCGTTCGCCTCAGCACTGAGGTCTTGGGTTCGAGTCCCCATCTGAGTGGAGTTTCCATGTTCTTCCCGTGTCTGCGTGGGTTTCCTCCAAGGTCTCCGGTTTCCTCCCACAGTCCAAAAACATGGAGGTCAGGTGGATTGAGTACTCTAAATTGTCCATACGTGTGTGTGTATGTGTATGTACGTGCACGCAGCGATGGATTGGAGCCCTGTCCTGGGCTTAGTTAAACAGTGTAATGCCCTGCCCTGCACCCAGTGAGGGGGTAGGTGAATGACCGCGACCCTCATAAGGATTAAGCGAGTGTGATAATGGATGGATATACATCCTCCTGATTCCAAGATTCAACTATCAGATTCAGGAGGATTTACATTAATTCTTTAAATTAGTGAAACAATGTGGGTTCCGTCCTAGTCGTGGAACACTCTTTACCCTTGCTAGGATCCTAGACAGTGTATGGAAGTTTGCTCAACCAATCTACATGTGTTTTGTGGATTTGGAACGCCTTGGAATCCTCCCATATGAGCTGGAAGAGGTGGCTTGGGAGAGGGACACCTGGTCTACTTTGCTTAGGTTGTTACCCCTGCGACCCAGACACAGATAAGTGGAAGAAGATGGATGGATGGATGTAATTCCAATTAATCTGATACAGACACTCCAAAATATTAAGTATTTATCTTTCTTGAGGAGCCTGTATTTTCTCATTGCTTTCTCTTTTGTGTCTCTGCTTTTAAACTGTTTTGGGTTTACTCTCCTTTTTTAGACCGTGTCAGTGTGGTCCAGCCTCTTGTACACCTGTTCTCAGGTTTCTCGGACAATATTTGTTTTTGCATCTATTTTTCAGGTGGCAGTACTGGGCGTAATGTTTTGAGTCTTATTATTTGGGTGCTTCTTGAGCCTTTTGTTTTGTGTGAAGCTCTTTAGCTATTGTCTGCTCTGCGCTTGGTTCCAGTCATAAGTCTGGGTACAGTCCTGCGACATCTTGTTGGTGTATGGAAATGTGTCCAGAGAAGTCTGTTTTTGACAAAGTCAATAAATACGCACCAAAACACTATAAAAATGATGGAAATGTTTCAGATGGATGCATGGGGTGATGCTCACTCAACAAGGAACAAAGCAAGAATGGAATGCAAATGCATAGGTGAATGATGAACGCATGGGTGGATGCTTTGTTTTCACAAAATTAGCGCAGAGTCATGTGGGCACACCGATGAAAACCTGGCAAGTGAATGAAAACTGGGACAAAATTTCACCAAAAAAGTAGAGGATAACAGAATTATACAATAACCAGAGCAAACAATAATCAAGATTCCAGTGTATTTACATTTTTCAGAACTTTGGACCCGTGTAATCTCTCATCCTACAGCAATATATTTACCATGTATCTCTTTTCTAAACAGTGTCATCTGGAAAGAAGAGTGTCAGATGTGTGACCAGAATACCACCAAACAAGCTAATGTGTCCCTGGCAAGCACACAATATGCTGTTATTATCCGCCCCACCAGTAGCTACTATATCATCTACATTTATGTGGCCACATCAGAGAGCATATTAGCACTGGGCTTTTTTCGTGGACTTCCATTGGTACACACCATGATCACCATATCCAAGAAGCTGCACGAGAAAATGCTAAGCTCTGTACTAAGGGCACCTATGTCTGTGCTGAATACCATTAAGACAGGTCAGTATGTCTCCGGTAAGACATATGCCTGAAATGCCTATTTTTGCATATTTAATGTTCTCCTGTTCTAATTTTTAAAGGTTCCATAATGAATAGGTTCACTAAAGATATGGCTGTCATAGATGACATGTTGCCTCTGTTAATGTTTGACCTTGTGCAGGTTAGTAGCAATTTTAATCTGTTGTTTTTAAGTGCAGAACATCTTAGAGGGTGACTTTAGGGAACTGATTAGAAATTGAGCATTCATTAAGCCTTTACTTCTCTCTCTCTAGTTGACCCTGGTGGTTATTGGATGTGTTCTGGTCGTGTCCATCATGCGCCCATACATATTCCTTGCAGCTACACCCTTGGCTATTATCTTTATTGTGATGAGGAAGTACTTTTTGCGCACGGGTCAGCAGCTGAAGCAAATGGAGACAGAAGGTAAGGATGAAAATTGTGTGTGTGTAAAAGGCCTGTAATATACACTGCCTAACCAAAAAGGTAATACACACTACTATTTAATCGGACTGCATTTAGCTTTGATTAAGCACACATTTGCTGTGGCATCATTTCCACAAGCTTCTGCAATTTCAGAACATTTATTTATGTGCATAGCTGCATTCATTTTCCCCTAAGATGTTGTATTGATGATGGGAGATTAGGAAGTCAGCACATCCCAAAGATTCTCAATGGGGTTCAGGTCTGAACTCTGTGGTGGCCAATTCATGTGTAAAAATGATGTCTCATGTTTCCTGAACCACTCTTTCACAATTTGAGCAAATGAATCCTGGCATTGTCATTTTGGAATATGCCCTTGTCACCAGGAAAGAAAAAATCCATTGATGGAATAACCTGGTCTTTTAAAGTCAGTATAATTCAGATAGTCAACTGACCTCATTCTTTGGGAACATAATGTTGCTGAACCCCGACCTGACCAATTGCAGCAACCTCAGATCATAGCACTGCTCCCACAAGCTTGTACGGTAGGCTCCAGGCGTGATGGGTGCATCACTTCAGCCACCTCTCTTCTTACCTTGATGCGCCCATCACTCTGGAACAGGGTAAATCTGGACTCATCAGACCACATTAACTTCTTTAGTCCAATCTTTATTAACAAATTAGCAAATTGAAATCATTTTTGCTGGTTAGCCTCACTGACAAGTCGTTTTCTTAAGACTACACAGCTGTTTTGTCCCAATCCCTTGAGTTCAAATTGCTTGTGGAAATGCTCTTACTTTCACTATTAAACTTGCCCCTGAGTTCTACTGTTGTTTTTCTATGATTTGATTTCCCCAAACGTTTAAGTGATCAATGATCACGATCATTCAAACTTTTGTTTCTGACCGCATTCCTTCCTCAAAGTTGATGTTTCCCGCACTGTCCTTCTAATTTTTTATAAGGATTTGGCCAGTTTTTAACACAAATTTAGTAATTTCAGCATTTCCTTAGATGTTTCTCTGTTTGCCAATAATTTGACCCTGCTGAAATAGAAAATTTTTCCACAATCACGGAATGTGTCTTTTGATATTATATCAGTTAGGGTTAAATAACTTGTTGCCAGCTGAAACATAATCACACATAGTAATTATCCAATGGGAGGTTCTTACCTGCCTAGTTAAATCTAGGTGGTGACCTTTTTTGGCCGGGTAGTGTATGTTATTCATGGGAAAATAATGTAATATATATTTAAATCAAATGAATTCAGTAGAATGGCAATGTGTCTTTATGCACTTGCTTTTAATGTACACCAGTTACAGGCAAATATGCTGGTTTGTGGTGTTTGTTGGAATTCCTAAGCAGTGTTGCTTGCGTGAGTAATAGTGGTGGCATCTATGTGACTTCATATTAGAGACCGGACACACAGTGAGGATCAGGAAGAGTCCTAAGAATGATTACTGTATGCCAGCGGAGGTCACTGGCGAGGCAAGAGGGTAAGCCTAGGGCTCAGAGACTGAGACGTGTGTCTCTGTCTGTACACTACAGGCTGGCGTGTGACTCTTCTTTTATAAGTCAGCCAGTTTGACAGAGCCCCTGGCAGAAGGTCAGCAGCATGGCAGAAAACAGGAGAGGAGGAAAGGATGAATGATTCAGGCAGCAGGAGATGGGATATCCCAAAGGAAGTATCATGGGCGTAGGTCAGAATTTGGCCTCTCAATTCAACTACAACTCCTCATATGCCCAAGCTGGGCAGTAACCCCACCGTGGTCAGTCTGTCTGAGGTCGTGTAGGGAGCAGCAAGGATTTTCCGCACTGTAAACACAGAATTGGTGCAGTTTTGGAATAAGAACCTGGCTAGGGATTTCCTCCCAACTGTGCTGACATCATTCAGTCACTGAGGCAGCACTTTTACTCAGGAAGATCACAACAAGCTGGCACACTGTTCAAGCCGTTCATTTCTGGGACAAGAGGAGGCTGGTCGTACTTGCGAAATGGAGTTAGGGATGTTGACATGCTCTGATGAATGTGAAGAATGTGTTGATGAATGAATATGTGTAACATGACACGTTACGCACTGTGCTTTCATAAATATGTGGACGAGGCTGGGCTGTTGGTGAGAAGGTGTTTTAATGCAAAAGAACAGAGGACAGACTTTTATTTCTTCCTTCCTTTTCCTGGCTTCCTCCTCAGTGGGGCCAGGTGGGATAGGCTATATAAAATAAGTTAGAAGTTTACAGACACAGGTTAATAGTTCAGAATGTAGCCAATCATTATCACTTTTCTCAGTTCTGCTGAGAAGATGAGCTTGGTTCAGAGGGAATTGCAATTGAGTAAAGATGAAGGATGGTTAATGTAATGCTTTTAAAAGAGAATTGTTTAATTTTTATTGTTGGGGGCAGCTGTGGCCTGGTGAATAGGGACCTGGTCTTGTGACCGGAAGACTGGCAGTTAGATCCCAGGGCAGGTCAGGACTAAAGTACCCTTAAGCAAGGCATCTAACCGCCAACAGCTACCCGGGTGCCATGAATAGGGCTGCCCACCACTTCAGGCACATGTTCTCACAACCTAGTGTGTTCACTAGTGTGTGTATTTCACTATACAGAGAGATTAAATGTGGAGGTCAGATTTCTCCAATGTGGCTCAGCAGGCTAAGATGCTGACATTATGACCAGAGGATTACAAGTGCGAATCCCGGTCATGCTGTTTGCCATTAACAGCCGGGGCCGAAGAGAGCAAAAAATAAATTAGCCATTCTATTATTATCACTTTCACAATGCATTGTCTGCTGGTTTAGGCATCTACTGATTGGTCTATTCAGAGCTGGGTATCCTGTGCTTTCCTCTGAGCGTGTTGGCTCCCCAGTGAAGGTGTATCAGCAGTAGTTTGAAAAGAGGCGGTGGCTGCATCACACACAGCGGAGGAGGCTTGTGCTTCTCTTCACCCTCCTAGAGTCAGGGACAGTGCAAAAGTGATGGGGAGAGGACTAACGAATGGGATGGGTTAATTTGCTACTATTACATTGGGAAGGGGAGAAAATTGGCACACACAAAAAAAATGTGGGACTAATAAGGGATTACAAAAGAAAAAAGAAAAAAACATTATTCACCTGAAGGCTTGGTGGCTCAATATCATTGAAAGCATTTTATATGTTGTATATTTAATATTTATTACACATAAAGTGACATAAAGTGACATATTTGTAAGCTGTTTTGTTTTAATGGTGATACTGTTTGAATAGTAATTTACTCAAACTTGAAATATTCTAATAATTTGAGGTTCTGTATTTCCAGTTTTCATGAGCCAGACTGATCAGCAGTAAAACAAAAAAGGCTTGGAATGTCTCTTTCTAATGTAATGGATATATGACACTTTACCTTTTTTAATTCAACTATGAACAACAGTTCTGTTTCTTTATATGGCACTGTGCTTATATCAGTCTTGAAGGTACACTCATCAAAAGATCATCAAGGGTTCTTTAGTAAAGAAAATGGTTCTGAGAACCATGAACACTCAAAAGTGCCTTCATGTGGATAAAGGGTACTTTCGCGTGGCTTAGTGGTTAGCACGTTCGCCTCTCAGCGCTGTGGTCTTGGGTTCGATTCCCCATCTGAGCGGAGTTTCCATGTTCTCCCCGTGTCTGCGTGGGTTTCCTCCGGGGTCTCCGGTTTCCTCTTACAGTACAAAAAACATGGAGGTCAGGTGAATTGGATACTCTAAATTGTCCATATGTCTGTGTTTGTATGTGTGCGTGTGTGCGTTTGTGTTCACCCAGCGATGGACTGGCGCCCTGTCCTGGGCTTAGTTGAATAGTGTACTGCCCTGCCCTGCGCCCAGTGAGGGGGTAGGGGACTAACCGCGACCCTGATTAGGAATAAGCGAGTGTGATAATGAATGAATGAATGAATGTCATAAATGGATGTGAATAATGTAACATATGGACCACAATGCAATCATGACCTGATGCTGATTATTTCTTTCTCTCTCCATGTAGCTCGGAGTCCCATCTTCTCTCATCTCATCATATCCCTGAAGGGCCTGTGGACAATTCGGGCCTTTGACCGGCAGGCATATTTTGAAACCCTGTTTCATAAAACTCTCAATACTCACACAGCTGTATGGTTCCTCTACCTTTCTACACTGCGCTGGTTTCTCTTCCGTGCTGACATCATCTATGTCTTTTTCTTCACACTCGCAACCTGGATTGCTGTAGGAACCAATCGTAAGGGCTCACCTTCACTTTCCATTTCTGATGCTAAATTTAAAATAGGCTCCCTACTTCATAGTGAGCTATATCAGGCATGAGACTTTAACACCCTACATGGTGTATTTGACTTGATCTCCTGAACCCTTCCCATATGCTCAAGATGGTTGGAGCAGAGTATTGGAGGTTGCTGAGGCTGTGGAGATTGAGCAGATGCTACTGTTTGACTGTTTATCTTGAGGGCTTTCTCACGTAACAGAAAAGCCTTTTGGGTCTAAAAAGCTACTGAATGCTTGATTTGGCAGGTTTCACAGACAATTAATTTCACTGAGAGTTAATTGCTAGCAGTTCTTGGAAACATGCCTTTGAAGTGATATTTGAGGTCATTGCATGGACCGTTGTGCTTGATGTTTACTCATATGTGTGTTATTCTGCAGAGGATAAACCGGGTGAGATTGGTATCATTGTAGCCCTGGCAATGCTCATTCTGGGCACCTTCCAGTGGTGTGTCGTCACCAGCATTGCAGTGGATGGAATGGTACGTGTCCTCATCTTTCTCCCCTACACCCACAAAGTCATTCATGATTATTGAAAGTCATTTTTATAGCTTTTCTTTCCTGCACTATTCAGTGAAATACCAGTGCAGCTTGTTTTTGACCCAAGCTGAAGGGCAGAAGTTGTCCTGTTCTGTAAAGTTGCGTAAGAGATTGTGTGTGCAGACTGTTCACACTCCAAAGCTTCCCCCACCCCCTTATTTTCCCAGTGTACTTGTCTATGACTTGCTGAGTCTGGCTTGACATGCCTTATCTATGTGCAGAACATTAAGTTCTCTCACAGCTCCCCAGAAGAGGTGGAGAATTCCACCATAGATATGCAAATATAACATCTGCCCATACAAATTCATGCACAAACCCTCGAGATGTGCACACACTTAGCACACCCTCAATCAGAGTTTAAGCATCATTTGGAAACAAAACAAACTCAGAAGGAGGCACATTTAGCCAATATCTTGACGTGATTACATCACTGCTTAACTCCTCACCTCCAGATGCGTTCTGTGGAGCGCGTCTTCAAGTTCATCGACCTGCCGTCCGAGGAGCCCAAACCCAAGCTGGGCCAGAGAACAGTTTCAGACCTTGTCATCGAGAACCCAGATGCCTCAGACGAGGATGCTTGGCCCAGCTGTGGTCATATGGATGTACAGAATTTAACAGTCAAATACACTGAAGCTGGGCATGCTGTGCTCAAGAATCTCTCCTTCACTGTGGAGGGTGGACAGAAGGTAAGATACAGGTACCAGGTGTGTTTCACAATTCCAAATTCTGCTATATATATATATATATATATATATATATATATATATATATATCTTTTTATAGCTTTGCTATACTATATTTAGCATTGTCCATATTTCACTATAGCTTATGTTGAAGAGTGTCAATTCAGGTTGTACGTCAAACACCCTTTCTAGTGGAGGTCATTGCAGTCCTCATTACCTTTAACGATGTGGTTGATGAATCACAGCGTATGTTTTCTAGGTGGGCATACTGGGAAGAACAGGTTCTGGGAAGAGTACACTGTTCAGTGCACTCCTGCGCTTGGCCTATGCAGATGGAGACATGGCTATTGATGGCATTTCCTTCAATAACATGCCCCTCCAGAAGTGGCGCAAGGCTTTTGGCGTGGTTCCTCAGGTATACCCACACCTTTGAAAAGCTCCTTTTCTATGCTCTATTGAGAGACAGTCATTTATTACTCTTGTTTGTTTTGCATTTTCACTCCTTTGTGGTTACAGAAAGTTTTTATCTTTACCGGAACATTCCGCATGAACCTGGACCCCTATGGTTGCCACAGTGATGATGAATTGTGGAACGTTGCTGAGGAGGTGAGTCTCATTACTGGAAGACTCAGACTGAGTTCATGCAGGTGTTTGCCTTCATAATAGCTCTAGAGTACTTTAAAGACGTCCTAATTTACTATCAACTGTACTTTATCAACTGTACTTTTGGTGTTCCTGGATGGTTTCTATGATGCCAAACATGTTTGCTGAGGTGTTGGTAGGTGGTTGCTATGGTATTTCAAGTGGTTGCTAAGCTGTTCATGAGTGGTTGCTATGTCTTTCAATGTGGTTGTTAAGGTGTTTCTGAGTGGATGATGTGGAATCCATAGTGGTTGCTAATGTGTTGCTAGGTGGTTGCATTGATATTTCAGGCTGTTGCTGAGGTGTTCAATAGTGATTGCCATGATATCTAAAGTGGTTGCTAAGGCATTGCTATGTCGTTGTTAACATATTCAAGGTGGTTGCTCTGCTATCCAAGGTGGTTGCTAAGGTGTTGCTAGGCAACTGCTATGATGTTTTTGGGCAGTTGTTATAGTATGATGGTTGAATGCTAATGTGTTGCTAGGCAGTTGCTATGGTATGCAAAAAGGGTGCTAAGGTGTTGCTAAACAGTTGTAATGATGTTATTTATGTTTCTTATAGTATTTCTGGTGGATGCTAATAAATAAGAAATAAAGTTTATTTAAAAGAGCTGACAACCTACTGATGTTACTTCAAATGATAGTGTTTGTCAAACTGAGAACGTTCTGTGAGAAACATTCCAAAAATGTTGTAATGCAAACCAGGGGCGATTCTAGGAACAAAGCTTTAGGGATGCTAAGCCTAGACTCCACACCAACAACCCCCTTTCTCACCTGCTTCTTGCTGTCCATCCTCTTCTCTCCACCTACCCTCCTCTCTATTCTCCTCTCTCCTTCTTTGTGCTGCCAAGCAATTGGTAAATATGGCAAACGAATAATGAGTATTTTCATCTAATAACAGACAAATAAATACATAAAATATACATTTATAGCATATTTCGTAGAATATTGAGCTGCTGTGGGCTAGTCAGATTCAAATCACTCACTGATTCTAATAATCTGTTCAATATAATGATGATCATTTACAGATTCAGAGGACATGGTGGACACAATCTATAACACACGTGACGAGTGTTACTTTTTATCATTTTAAACACCTTATCAGCAGATACGATGGTAATAAAGCAGCTGGACACAAACACATGATTTACATAATTTTTCCTCCCACAGTAAGCAGGTACATTCTGTATTATTTGCATTAATATAGATAACTAAAAAAGGAAATCCCTGCCTAAATAGGTCATTTCACTACAATCTATGGACAGCTCTGCTTTTAGCCTGTTCATATGTGCTATTCTACAGCTGCATCACCTACTGTTTAGTAGTCCAGCATTTAAGACTACTCACATTTTTTTTCTTTTAGGGCAGCTGGTCACTGTGGGCACATCGTTTTCACCTTTCTCTCTCACCTGATGCTGACTGTTTTTTTCTTGAAAAACAATCAAATATCCATGTCTGACTGGCTGATCACACACACACACACACACACACACACACACACACACACACACACACACACAAATACATAATTCATCTCATCATCTCTTTTGTTCTTTCAGTTAAATTCTATATTAATGAGTTAATACACATAGAGACAGAACTAGTCTATATTGGCTCTATTAGTGGAATATCAACTCTCTTCTCTAAACAGTTCACACATTGAACATAGCTTGACTGACAACCAGCAAAGTGCTACATTAACCTCCTATAAAAGCGAGAGAGATATATCTAAGCCCTACCTAACATTACTAACATACAGAGTGATGAACTAAATTCACTTACTGAACTCACTGGCACAGAGTATGTGTGCATGCAGGTGTTGGGGACAGAGAGAGTGAATTATTCTATTTGAGGAGGGTGGATTGCTGTACTTTTCTTGTCAAAATACTTTGTTTAAACCATATGTACTTTCTATGGATCTTTTTTACATTAAAAAATCAGCTTATGAGAGATAAACTTACATAAAAAAATGCCCATGATGCAAATTATTATTATATGACACATTTTCAGAACATTCTGGGAACATTATTTATGTTTATGTAACATTACAGGTTAACTTTCCTGAAAACTGTTAGCTGGGAAACACTGGACCTGACGTTATTAAAGCTCTACTTTGTCACAGTATAATATAATAAAGGTGTGTTAGGTTTCTTTGTTTTTCGTGAAACTGAAACTGTTAAATGTGTTATTGTTTTAACTTTTCTGTTTCTGCAGGTGGGTCTTAAGTCAGTAATTGAGCAGTTTCCTGATAAGCTGGACTTTCAGTTAGAGTACGGAGGTCACGTACTAAGCAATGGCCACAAGCAGCTGATGTGTCTGGCCCGGTCCATCCTCAGCAGGGCTCGTATCTTACTGTTGGATGAACCCAGTGCCCACCTAGACCCGCTGTAAGTAAACCATACCACCTATTTCAGTGCAGAGTGAAGGCTAGCTGGTGTGCTGAGCTCCACAATTAAACTAAAATGGAACCTCGGTTTTAGCCATTAATGGTTTTTAAAGTGTCTGATGATAACAAAAAAACAAATGATAACTGAAGCAATATTTCCCACAATAAATAATGTAAATCAATTTAATTCATTCCATACACTCAAAAATAATAACAAAAATACATTTTATATAGAATAACTATAGTTTACATACAGAACACAATGAGAATAAACACATAAGATTAATGAAATGGATAAATGAATATTTAACATCACTCTTATGGGTTTACGCTCTGTTTTAGAGAGTGCCGGTGTGGTCCAGTCAGCAGCTTTTGTTTTGTTCATCTGTTCTCGAGGTTTTTGGCCGCTATTTGTTTTCATGTTTTCGGGCAGTAGTGCTTCGCACCATTACTTTAGTGTGACATGTTTTAGTTTGTTTTGTCTTATTATTTGGGTGCTTCTTGAACCTTTTCGGGTTTTTTTAGTGAAGCTCTTTAGCTTCTGTCTGCTCTGTGCTGGGTTCCACTCATAAGTCTGAGTACGGTTCCTTTACATCTTTTTGGCTTATGGAAATGTGTCCAGAGGTTTGTTTCTGGTGCACTCAATAAACAAGCACAAAAAACACTGTAAAAACGATGGAAATGTTTCAGATGGACATGCGAGATGATGCTCACTCAACCAGAAACAAAGCAAGAATGAACAACGAATGTATGGGTGAGTGATGAACCCGTGGATGGATGCTTTGTTAATGGACAGTAACATGGACATGCTGACAAAAATTGGATGGATGAACGATAACTGGGACAAAATTTCCCAGAAAAAAGTTGAGTATAACCAAATTGTATAATAAAAAGGGCAAACGATAACTGAGGTTCCATTTTACATTAAATCACATTGTGTCTGTGCTGTGACTTTATTGCATTTGTTGGTTGTTTCTTGTATGGAGTGTGATCTTTTTTAAATAAGTGGACATTAAATAAGTAAATGGGGGTTTAGTGCAAGTGTGTGATGGTAACTGTGGGCTACATTTGATTACAGCACTGTGAAGGTACTGAAGAAGACACTGAGACAGTCCTTCTCCAGCTGCACTATTTTATTGTGTGAACACAAGGTGGAACCATTGCTTGAGTGTCAGTGCTTCCTGGTAAAGCTCACTCTCTCCATTTACTTTGACTTTAACTTTTTAACACATTTCTACTAGCCAATAGCAATAACAAGCTCCTAGAAATGAACACAATTAGTTTTTTTTCACTTTTACAAAGGAATGAAGGTGTTAGCTGATAGTAGAATAGGGAATAGAAGGTGGTAATGAGTTTTAGAGGGTGGGGCAGCGATGCTAAAGCACTTGCCACACAGAAACTCTGAACATAAGAATGGCCAGAAAAACAGAATCAGATGAATGCAGCTTGCGTGATGGAATAAGTGGGTGCTGGACCATGCGAGACTTTAAAGGTCATCAGCAGGATTTTATAATGGATGCACTTTGTGAGTACTAAGACTCTGGCAGCAGAGTTTTTAATGTAATGGACAGTATGAAGAGTCTAGACGGTAAGCCATACAACAGATAATTACAATAATCTAACCTAGCTGTCATGAGCACCAGTGTCTCAGCATCTTTAATGTAAACAGAGGGTGGAGTCCAACTATACTGCAAAAGATGGGAAAATGCAGACCTAGCCAGAGATTTTATGAGAAGCAAGTGTCAGACAAGAGTCAGATAGGACACCAAGATTACATACAGTGGAGGATGATCTGACTGGGGTATCATCAACAATTAAAGTGCAGCATGAGAAGGCAGAGATGGCTGACTTTAGCCTTACGCATGTGAAAGTTAGTGTTAGGCAAAGAAACATCTGAGTGTCACCTTAAGGATTTTCATGTATGTCTGAAATACAGTGCTTTTAAAGCACATAAATATTTCACAGTGAAAGCTAGTCAGGCTTAAGTACAGCATTCTCAGAGCAGGATCAGTTGTTTTTAATAAACTTCCCAAAGTGAACAAGTCCTTATTTCCCCCAGAAGTGGTCATTGTTTTGTAACCTAGATTAGGTTACCAACCACCAACTATTGGAATGTATAAGAGCAGACAGTGACAAACAGCATCAATCCCTGATCTGTATGACTTTCCCCAACTGTTACAACAGTAATTAAGTAAGACTACAGCAAAGTATTTGTAGTGCCCTTTGTAATATTTTGATATTGAAAATAATTGTTTGACGTGTCCATCTTTTTGGTCCAGATGATGGAGCAGGGTAAAGTGAAGACTTACGATTCCATCCAGAGACTCCTGAATGAGACGAGTCAGTTGAAGCAGGCCATTAGTCCAGCTGAGCGCCTCAAACTGTTCCCACGTCGCAATTCCAGCATGCGAGTTCCTCAACCCAAACTCAGCTCTGTCACACTCACTCTGCAGGAGGAGGCAGAGGATGACATCCAGGACACTCGCCTCTGAGCCCCACTGTACTGACTACAGAGAGACTCGACCTCTAAGAGCTCAATGAGGGACAGTCAGCACACTTAGAATGCCTCATGCTGTGCAAATGTCACTCATTTTGAGATGTTGTGTTTATGAAGGATGACTTATGAACTTAGTGGTACAATGGAAAAGTAAAACATTTCAAACATCTGACATGATATGGTAAATGTTACATAAGGTACTAGAATTTCAGAAAAGGACAGCATAAAAGAGTTTTTTGTGTCCTTTAATTGTCTGCTGTAAATCTTTCTTTTAACTTATTGAGTCAGTCTAAAACTGCATGTCCCAACATTGGTCTTTGTGTAAATTGCGTAAATGGAAAGCAGCCATTTCTCCTTTTATTTTTTTTTAATTTAGGAAATTCATGAAACTATGCACAAATTAGGCTTCAAATGGAATGTAAAATGGTTTATTTAGGTGTAAACAGATAAACAATAGTCCTGAAACATGGGGTATTTTTTATATAACTATTGTCGCTCATGCTTGTTTGTTCAGGTTGTTCTTGGCACATACATAGATGGATTCAGCAGGAAGTACTTGGGCATGTCCAAATCCTAAACAGAAACACTTCATATTCTGCCCTGCCTATAACTTAAGGAAGGAAACACACAGTCCCAAGATCACCTGTATTGTCAAAGTATTTATGATGTTTATCATTCAAAATAATCAATGTGGCTGTATGGGGATTTTCAAGAATGCAAGGGTTTAGGTGATATTTGGGGTAACAGTGCATTTTAATTGTGCTGGGAGGAAACAGGACAGAATTCTCTGAACCTCATCAGATGACTTCAACATTAGTGTTTACTATAATCTGTTCTGTACATATGAACAATGGCGAGTTTAAAACTTGATTATCCTAAATATTTATTACAGAAAAACAACTGATCAAAAATGAATGCATACTGCCTCAAATTTCTGAGGTTAATTCTACGCAGGGCCAAAGTTCAAAGCAAATCATGACTCTGCACACATTCCATGGGTAACAGAAAGTACTTATTATGGCTTTACAGACAAAACAAAATAGCCTGTGTTTGCAATGACTTTACTTATTGCCACATTCAGTTCACTTTGAAACAAGTGAAAAATATCAACCAAAGTGTAATATTACAAACATTATGTACATTTTTTTTTTCCTTTTAAGTTTGTCAATGTACAAGCGCAATACCACATACACTAGTCTATATAACATTTAAGTTCCCATTTCTTATTTACACATATTTGGTAAAACCCTGATTAATTTCAACAATATTTAAAACCAACCTTGCAACTACTTAAAACATAAAATACTTAATAGCAAAAAAACAAAAAAAAAAAAAAAAAAAAAAAAAAAAAAAAAAAAAAAAAAAAAAAAAAAAAAACCTTTGCTTGTCCTTTGATCCACAACATTTTACCTAAAAGTCAAAAGCTGACAAAGCACTTCTTTTATTAGCCTTTCCCTGCTACTTCCTTTGACACTTCTTTCAAACTCAATACTTCAACAGTGAGTTATAATAAATCTATGGTCCCCATGTACACAAGGTAATATATTATGACAAGAATGGACAAGTATAAATACTAAAAGGCTGTCAGTAACATAACTTCACAATGTGGAGGGAGTTTACAGAGTAAGGATATAGGGTTGGGAGGATCTATTCATTGTTATTGTAGTTTTCATGTGAGTTAGAGTTCAGGATCCAGATATCCTCTTCTGATTGGTTGTTTCTGTTGTTCGGTAGGGCCTGCCTTGTTCTGCTGCTCATGTGGACCCTGCTGAGGGGGGTTCTGTGGGTTTGGGACAAACGGCTGCTGCTGCTCATGGTGGCGCTGTTGATGGGTACTTGGTGGGTATTGGTGGGGGCTTGGAGCCCCCTGCTGCTGGGTACAGGGAGCTGAGACCTGGGCCTGGCTGTACGCCGAGGGGAGGTGTGGCTGCCTGCTGAATGGCTGCTGTCAATCTGTTAAGAATTCATCAACTCAATCAATGCTCTAACTAGCTGCATGCAATAAACAAACACTAAACATTCTCATTTTTCATTCAGTATAAAATATTTTCTCATTGGGATATTTCAAACATGTGATATTCAAATAGCAAAAGTGTTTAAATTGCTACCTGTGGCACAAAAGGTTTAGATCAGGTGTGTTAAATCAACATAAACACTGAACAGAAAAGGCAGTGACTCTTCAGAGTACTCCTGCACTAGAGACTGGCTTTACCTGTTGCGGTGGAGGCTTGGCAGTCTCCACACTGCTTGCTGTTCTGCTGGCCTGAGACCGGAGTCCAGCATAGCTCTGCTCAGCTTTCCTCTGGGGTGCAGGTCGACTTGAGCCAGGGAGCATGATGAAGTCTTCCTGGGTCAAAGCAATCTGCATCACAAGTGAAAGAAACATTCCACATAAACCAATATGGAGAACAGTGGGATTTGTATATATACACAACTATAACATGCTTTCTTCTTTTAATGAATACTCAAGAAAACATCAATGTCAAGAATATAGAGGATCCCTCCTCTGTGAGAATAAAGAAAACTTCCATAATGCTAACTGGTTATACACCACCATGCTTAAGACAAACAAACCAGCGTTAAATTTGGGTTTGAATTAGGGTTGTCACGATACCACAATTTTGACATCGATACTAAGCGTAGTATCACAATTCTTGATACCAAAACAATACTTTGGCAAAAATACAACAAAAATATAAAGGAATTCCTTTGTCTGAAATTAAATTGTTTATTTAACACTAAACCAGAGCAAACAGAAAGCTAAGATCCTGAGTCCAGGCTTCATCATAACATGTGGATTTCAGTAAATTTTGTGGTTGTAGTTCAGGGGTGTCCAAATCCAGTCCTGGAGGGCCGGATTCCTGCAGAGTTTGGTGATTTCTCTGCTCTGACACTACAATTAAACTTGCTCATTACCTGCTGAGCTGAATCAGGTGTTTGAGATCAGGAAGATCACCAAACTCTGCGGGAATCCGGCCCTCCAGGACTGGATTTGGACACCCGTTATAGTTTGTCGTCTTTGTCTATTTCACCTCGGAACAGTCTTGTTAGCTGTTGAGTGTAACGGCCAGTGTTGAGTAATGTGTATACTAGGGATGAGCGAGTACACCACTATCTGTATCTGTATAACCATCTAAATTATCTGTATCCGTATCTGTACTCGGAGTGTGCGGGGCCTAAACCAGAATTGGGCGTGGTTTAACCAGAAGTGGGTGGGGCTTACAATTGTACATTATTTTAATGATGGAGTCTGAAACTCAGATTGATCAGATTTTGCTATATGTATTGTTTATTTGAAAACTATTTATAGAACAGCCTCAACATTGAGATTCAAATCAATATTTTTGATCACAAAAGAGAACTATTTACTATTCACGAACTTCCTTTTTTATTTTATTTTTTAACTTTATGATCAAACAGATTTTTTTTTTCTGTCAATTATTTATTTATTTTTACTACTTAACGTTTTTGGCATTTTTTTCCACACAAAGTTAAACAATGATGATTAAGGTGTATGTGAGTGTGTGTGCCTGTCAGTGTGTATGCATGTGTGTGTGACTGAGTGAGTGACTGTGCAGCCAGAGCTCTGCCTCTACTCTCACACACACAGAGACGCGTCTGTGAAGGGAGGGGCGCACGCTCTGTGTGACTGGCCAATCACAGGTCGTGAAGACAGTCAGTAGGTTTTTCCTTCAGCACGAGCACGGATAATGACAAATTTTACTCGTATCTTGATCGTACTCGTCACAAATGCTTTATCCGTACCGGATACTCATCTGAAACAAGTTTCTGGCTCAACCCTAGTGTATACTGTGCATTTAAGAGCCAGGTAAGCTAAAGGCACATGTGCGTGTTTGTAGCTCTCTCTCTCAGAAAGGAGAGAACCAGCGAGAGTGTTGTGCTGTACCACCAAGACCACTGGACCTAGCTTTTATTTTACTGTTTTAGTTCTGAAAGTAATGTCTCTAACAAGCTTGGGATGCTTTATTTTGTTCATGTGAACTAATAAATGAACAAGTGAATACGGCCAAAGTGAGTATGAGTGCCTGAATCAAGTGTGCTTCGTGTTTCACCTGACCTCAAAGCTCACTATCTGGGCTTCAGAGCGTTACATGAGGAAAAGTGGAACTACGAACATCAAACGAATGTCCAATATTAAACTAGCTTTACGCACCTGGCTTGCATGTCGCTCATCCGAGTGAAATCAGCACATGCAATTTGATTAATATATTCAGAATACTGAGTCAGAGCACACGCAGTTTGATTCAGATGCTCTGAATCAGTATTCTGAATAAGTGAATCAAATTGCGCGTGCTGATTTGACTATAGTACTAGCTATAGAACTGACAGCACTGAGTATTACAGAATCAAATAGTTTGAAACGTAGTATCGAAAAAGCATCAAACTATCATTACCTTGTGCATCTCTAGTTTGAATTGTTCAAAATAGTGCATTCTACAGTATAATTGTGTCCTTTCACTGGGACAAACAAATGCAAAAAACATGTAATATAGAGTGGAAGATTAGATTACCTTGCTTATGTCTGGCTCAGATTTGCTGGAGCACATGGTCTGTAATTCCCTGATCAGATCGCTCTCATCATCAGAGCAGAAAGACAGACCATACGAGTCTCCATCGCTGAGTCTGAAGCAACACATTCAACAGTCATTAGTGCATTACACGCTACACTGAGATCTATTAGACAACAATCATTAAGCTCATCTCTGAATAACCCAAAACACTGCACTGATTGTGTGGAGAGTATGCCTCTGAACTAACGGTGCCCTCTGCTGGTGCACAGAAGCATGTACAGTCTGAGGAAACAAACCTGAGATGATTGACATTTGTCATTAAATGGACATCTGAATTGGCCACAGACCCTAAAGAATAAAAATATAACAGCGTTACCTTAATCCTTTTTGGATTCCAAGCCTGATTAATATGTTGTGAACTACAAACAACTATATGCAGGCTATAAGCACAGATTTGGTATAAAATATACAATATAAAAACTACTAAGAACAATATGATATTCACATAATACAGTTTTCCTGACCTTCTCGTATGGAGCTGTTGAAACCTCTTCCAGAAACGGGACTTCCTTTCTTTCGTGGACTGGTATTGGATCTTCTCCATACAGTGATATCACGCCCTTTTCTCCCTCCTTTTCTGTAGGAGGAGCTAATAGAGGAGAGTGGGAAACATCCACCCCGGAACTCTGGCAAGAATCGGTCGATCTCTAAACAGCGTTTGGATAAAAAAGGAGACATATTACAACTACAGGTTACAAGCATGAGATGAGTTAATGAAAACTATCTTTTTGTTAGCAGTTCTTTAAAACTATCAGAATAATAGAAGATAAACATCTCAGTATAAATATAAATTGAGTTGTTTTGCAAGCTCGTCGGTCAAATAGTTAAAAGATGGGTTAGAATAGCACTGTACCTGATTTGGCCAGTGGGCAGCTCTGTAGCATGGCCTTGTTCAGGAGGATGCTAAGAGCTGCTCGAACAACGGCCTTCTGTCCTGGGCTCAAGCATTTGCTGTTAGGAGACCGTTGTTGGGAAGGGCAGCGCTTGGCTGTCACTCTGGAGATTACAGCATCTTCAACACGTGGGACCACCACCACATTCCACAAGCGGGCCAACCACCTATGCAGTCACAAAAGAGGAAGAGGGGCACATTTTAAATGTCACTAAGTCTGTGGAGCTTTTTATTTATCAAAGTTGTCAAATTGACTACCACAAATGTGTCTCCAGCACATTGTCCAAACTTTTGACAGCTTGCTCTAATAGCAGTAAATTAAGGCAACTAGACTGTAATTTTATATTTTACCACAAGTATATACGTAGAAGTTCAGCTACTACTAGCAGATAACTTGGCTGTAATGAGGAGTTGAAGCCTACGAGTCATGTGGACTCACTTCAGGATAGCATGGGTCTGTTCTGGTAGGACAGGACAGGAAAGAAAGACATGAGGCCCCAGGAGGGCCTCAGGGGTCCCCAGACGAGAGAGGCAGCCATTGAGCTGCTGCCAGACCGAACACACCCAGGAGAGAGTTCTGTGCACAGGCTCATCAGGAGCCCACCACTGGCCTTGAATCTGGAACACATGTATTGTGATATACAGGTCTAAAATTTACTAAGAAATGTATATCATCATATATTTTGACCTTTTCCTGTAATGTTAAAATAAACTATTAAATATATGTTTTGCAAAACTATTCACAGTTATGATAATTAGAACAAGCAGTAGAACAGTATTACAGGAGGATGAAGAAAGGGACAAACTGCTGACCTTGTGGAGGAGTTTCCTGCGGAGGTGGCGTCCCAGCATGCCGCTAAGGGGCTCGGTGTCCCAGCGTAGCTGCACCCAGCGGAAGTGTTGCTGAAGTCGCAGTTCAGGACCTTGCAGCCGTGGCTTAGCCAGCGTACCAATCAAAAAACTCCCCTCCTGAAAATAGTAGAGCCCCTCCGGACCTACCGTCCAAACAAAGACAGTAAAATATGTAAGGCTGAGGCTTTATTTAGTCTGCTGATAAGGTTCATATAATTATTTTAAGTAAATATTCCATACCACTGCAACAGTCTGTAAGCCAAACAAAAACTCATTCATTCTTTGTAAACTGCGCTAGTGTAAGTTCATTATATAATAAATAGTGCTTTATTTGATTAATAAATCAATTAACATATACAAGACAAAACACACACATGGCTACCATATGCACATATACGTAAAATATTTCAGTGCAGTTAAAACCGTGTTCACTGTCTCTTAAGAACTTTTGCAGAAAATACTTAAAACTGTTGGTATTAATCTCTGCTACACAAAAGGGATTAAGTGTCTGAGCCTCACCATGGTTCAGAGAGAGTGAGTAGAATGATCCACGGTTCTCTAGCGCCTCACACAGGTCATCCAGCATATGGCTGAGTGAGTGGGCTTTCTCCAGCCCCTCCAACACAGCCACCACACACCGACCTGCAGCCGCTTCCCGCACAGGCATCAGGAACCCTGAGACACACCACACACCTCTCTGTCACACACTAAACCTCTAACATGTTGATTACATAGGTAATGTGTGCATGTATACAGTGAATACTGTGATGACTGTGTCAGCATGATGTAGAGTGAAGAGGAAGATTTTACCACAGTTGATGAAGGTCTCCAGCAGCTGATCTTTAGTCAGACTCTCTTCTATTTCAATACGGATGACATCACAAGCTAAACCCATGGACTCCTGCCTGTGCTGCACAACATTGCACACATAAAAAAAAATCAACACTAATTCAAACCACCAGTTGAGACAAAATATTTTAGTCAGTAAGGTACAGTGTGTGATACTAAAGTAATTCCTTCTTCAATTCAAACGGGCATTTAGCAAAGCTCCAGGGTTAAGGGTAAAGTGGTACAATAAAGAGGCTACTGTCATGTGATTACTTTTTCCTGTAACTAACTAAAATATTACAGTTAATATTAATGGAATCACATTAGTTACTAATAAAATTGTTAAGTTCCTCAGCTGCCTTCAAAAAAATATTAATTATGGTTGACACATTAAAATGTTATTGTTCATTGAGGTATATTTTCTGTGATGCATGTTATGTATGGATAGCACATTTTGACCTCACGGCGTACCATACTGCTGTGTATAGCTGCCTGTCCATCAAACAGTAAACTCCACTGTAGTAAACTTAGCTATAACCATGCTAATATTAAGAACTTACAGATACAGGATTCTGGAGTTCAAGAAGAAATTCCCAACATTACTAAAACAGGTCAGTTCTGAGTTTAGAATGGAGTTAGCAACTTATTAGCACCAAATTTAAGCCTGAATGTAACTGCTGCACCATTTAAGGTGGAATGGAAAATTGTATGCTTACACGTACGATGCTGATTTTAGCTTTGCACTTTAATTCAGGAGCAGTTGTTAAAACTTTGCATTGGATTCAAAGAGAGTTTATTTTGAGCTGTAAGTCTTGTAGCTGTTAATTTTCTGGGTGTTGAGTTAGAATTAGTTGTTTGTTTTACTCAAACAGACCTGACTGTATTTTGTTCAGAGCAGAGGATCCACTCGTTTTGAAAAAATTCCCACTGAAATTGAGTTCTTTGCATACTGGTACAGATTAGTTTTATAGGGTAACATTGAAGTAATTAGATTACTTTGTGAAGAAAGTAATCCCATTACAGTTTTTGAGAAGTAATCAACAATTTGTAATGGATTACTTTTTTCAGTAATGACCCCAACACTGATGGAAGCATTTTCTGCACAAATCAAGACAATTCCGTACCCAAGCTGACAGGTTTCCTGCATTATTTGGTCCAAAAATGTGATCTGTCCAAAGTTCCAAGCATAGTATTGAAATGCAATGCGCTGAAGCAAAATACTAACAATTCTAATTTTTCATGTGTTTATGGGATATATCAATGAAAGTCATACTGCTGGAGGAAAACTTCTGGAAGCTGCTGATCTCACAATATTCAAGAGCAGGGGTACCCAAACTTTTTCCTGCGAGGGCCAAATAACTTGTCCCTTCTCTGATGGGGGGCCGGGGTCAATCACAATCGCAGGGGTGCCTCAACATAATGAAACACGCAATGAAGATGTCCACACTTTTTGGCAGCACGAATATCTGCGAGCAAACCTTTTCACACATGAAACTCCTGAAAACTCCGAAGAGATCAAGATTGACAGATTCTCACCAGCCAGATGCAGGCCCACAGTTCACACTGATGAACATACATAGGTAAGCTCACTTTTCTGACTTGAATGAGTCATTCGGAGTATAAACAAATATGATCATAATAAAATCTACTGGGATAAAATCCATCCCCACAACCATACTGGTAGTAAAAATGTATTGTGCTGTAGGTGCTGTATCACTGAGTTTGGTTTCTCAGCCTGCTTGCTTTGTGGTTTCTACAAGCCTTCTGGAACCTACAAAAGGATTATAAGGAAGGAATACAAGAACTTTGAGAGACTACTCATATGAGTCATTTAAGGAAGAGATTCTGCTCTGACAACTTTACATATTAAGATGTGCACAGCACAACAAAGAAAGTTAATGTTCCACAGACTTTTTTTTCTGTGAAGAACCCAGAGAGGGTTATTTGGTTATTATTTCATAAATAGTGTTATTTATTTCATTAATGGTGTTATTTATTTCGTAAATAGTGTTATTTAGTTTGTTAATACACAGTAAATCTGCCAGTGTTAAATCAACACTATTAGAGTTAAATTAACACTGAGAGTGTTGCATTTTGACACCCTCAGTGTTAATTTAACTCTAATAGTGTTGATTTAACAATGGCAGATTTACTGTGTAGTGTTGTTATTTATTTCCTGATTTTTTTTCTGTGAAGATCCCGGAAAGGGTTATTAATGTTTGGTTATGTGTCGCTTTCTGAAAACAATAAATTAGGGTACGTGTCATTTCGGAGGGCGTCATAGAAGTCAATAAGACTTTAAGGGCTTGAACGCGTCTTTCAGAACATCACAGTTCTGTAACTCGGCCAACTCAAACTGATAAGAAGGCTGGGCTTCATCAATGTCGGCAACAAAGGGGTTCCGGAAAAGACGTATTTCTTTCGCATTAACATGTAGTTCACGGAATCGCACTCCGAACTCCGCCTTCAGCATTTCCAGTGCTTCCACACACTTTTCAGTTGGGAACGGCACCGCTGGGTTCTCTGCAGAGAGGTTTTGGGTAGCAGGGAGATGGATGAAGTTGTGCTTTTTCACTTGTTCCAAAAGCAGCGCTAGTTTCACCTCAAATGCTTTTATGTGGGAATACATGTCGCAAATGAGTTTCCGCTGGCCTTGTAGCTGCAAGTTAAAGGCTGTTCAGCATTTCTGTCACGTCTGTTAAAAATGCCAGGTGCCATTTTCACTCTGGGTCCATCAGCTCTGGGACCGTTTTGTCTTTTGAATGAAGAAATGCGTTAATATCGGGTAGCAGCTCATAAAAACGCCTCAAAACTCTGCCCCGGCTCAACCATCGGACCCCTGTGTAATACAGCACGTCGCCGTGCGCAGACTATAGGGGGTCGGGCCAAATGTGGAGGCGGGCCGGATAGTTTGGGGACCACTGTTCAAGAGGATTCACCACAAAACAGTTCAGTCACATTTTGGATGTTGGTTGTAGATGTCTGTTTTTTAAAAGCCATTCTGTTGTAGTAAATATATTTTCCCCTCAATGATGGCAACTGCTCCCAGCTCAGAAACAGCCCCAAATGATGCTCCCTCCACTACACTTCACCACTGTGATGATGTTATGTTGGTATGCGGTGCCCACACACCATACACAGTACTGTGTGTTCTTCCCAAACAATTAAAACATTGTTTCATCAGCACCCAAAACAGTTTCCTATTAGCATGATTGAGTGTCAAGATTCTCTTTGGGAAGCTTAGCCCCACATGAATGCTTTTTATTTTTGTAGTTCATTGTTTTTGTATGGTATACTCACAAGCCAAGATCATTTGTCTGATTATAGTGATAAGTACCTAAATTCTTCAAGATGTCTTTATGCAAATCAAAAATTATCGATACTAGGTCTTCAGAGATCTCTTCTGAGAGGCATGGCTCACAACAGCTTTATCTGCTAAATAAAGCTATATGAGCTTTATTTTAAATAATTAGCCTAGGAGTTTCACATACTTTTTCCAAACAACACTGTCATTATTTGAATGATCTATTCAGTATGAACAAGAACTAAGATTAGTCAGATGAAAAAAAAAACAAAAATAAAGGCAAGTAATTCCGGATTCATATACTTTTTCTTGCTGCTACATTTTTAAAAACATAACATTTTTCTTACTCTTACCTTGATATGTTGGGAGATCTGGTTGGCAATGTACTCCTGAAAGCTCCCTTCCAGTCCATGGAAAATGACATTGTGATACTGTTCAACCTATAGAGCAAGCAGGCAGAATGAAACAGCACTTCAATCAAAAAACTTCACACTGTGTAGTATAAGATCACACATAAAGGTCAAGAACAGTGTAATA
>BRDA01009391.1:0-46228 GCA_036984385.1 Crenuchus spilurus | reverse complement strand
AGATTTTTTATGCTGGCCGATAAAATCCGATAATGGTTTTTATGGCTGTTATCGGACCTGTATCCGATATCAATATCGGATCGGGACACCCCTAGCATTTATCACTGCTACCTCCTAGGTTTTTCCTCCCCATGTTTAAAATCATATAGGTATATGTGCACAAACACATGATAAAGGAGACTTCTTACCCAGGTTCTCTAGTAAGTTTTTGCAGTCATCTGTGGCCACATCATGTATAGTGCGGTTACATTTGTCTCTCTTTTCAATGTCCTGTTGGCAGTGGCTGCACAAAACCTCCAGGCATTTCTGAAAACAAATCAAGGAGTAAGGGATATGAAACCAGTCCATGTACATCTCTACTCCAACTTTACATTCCTTTGTGCTACTACAAACCATCATATGTTGTATTTTGCAATAAAAGGGGACATTCACTGGCCAGAGCTGCTGATGTTTTAAAACACCTCAGTGTCACTGCTGGAGTGAAAATAGTGCACTAACCAAAACTATCCAGCCACCAGCGTCCTGTGAGCAGCATCCTGTGACCACAAATGAAAGACTAGAGGATGATCAACACAAACTGTGCTGCTACAGATGAGCTACTGTCTGTGACTTTACATCTACATGGTGGACCAACAAAACAGGTGCATTTAATAGAGTGGACAGTGAGCTAACAATGCTTAAAATCTCCAGCAGCTCTGCTGTGTCTGATTCCCTCGTACCAGTGCATCATGCTAACACATCACCACCATGTCCGTGTCACATCACTGCTGAGATTGATAATGTATGTAGAGAAATAGATGGACTACAGTCTGTAATTGTAGAGCTACAAAATGCACCTATATGTTGATTGGAGCTGATAAAATGGACAATGTGTGTAGATAAATGGTATATGTATTTAATGAAGTGGGCACTGAGTGTATAAGTAGAGAGAAGATTTTGGAAAAGCCTGAAGGCTACCAGTTACCAATTACAACACATCCTTTATAGTCAGCGCAGTGAAGAGTGAATATAAAAGAGTGTGTGGGTGTATTCTATTCTATTATGTAAGCTTCCATCACCTTGTAGCCCCTAGAAGCAGCGATGTGGGCTGCAGTCCAGCCATCCTTGTTGGCGTGATTGAGGACATGGCTAGGGATGATTGGACCCGGTTGTGTGAGGTGGGTGTCTGGGTCAGCCGCTGAGTTTCCTGTCTGGGATTCAGGAGACGGGTGGAAAAGCAGGGTCTTCAGGGGACCCACATGACCAAGACTTACTGCGGCATGCAGAGCAGTGCAGCTATCCTGTACAGAGGAACAAAAAATTAATAAACATAAAATACATACAGGTAAAATAGTAGTCATCTTAACTTAAAAAGATCAAAATGGTAATGAGAATTTCTCTGAGTGTACAGGTTTTTATACATACCAAAAGGAACATGCATAAATTAATCAAAATGAATATATACAATCAGTGCCTTGCTGTTCATTTTGTTCAGTTCTGTTACCACAGCAACAGGTTGAGAGGCAGTAATTCCTTACGCATGTGTAACATACACCACAACTGACATGACACACAACTTTAGTGTCCGTGCACGTGTGTGTTGGGGATCTTACAGCAGTGATATGTGAGCGGTTCGCGCCAGCATCCAGCAGGGCTCTCACACACTCCATACTGCCATGCTCGGAGGCCAGGATCAGAGCGGTCCTGCCACCTACACACTCTCTCTCCACCTCCGCGTTGTGGTCCAACAGAGCCTGCACACACCTACAAGCAAAGAGGCTGTGATGACTGAGTCCAGTGAACTTTCACCTAGGACTAGAGTGAAGCAAAATTGTGGTTGCAGTACCCCTAACTCTATAGGAAAACGCATCCCTACGCCTCAACGTTAAGCTGACAATTTTGGGTCATGTTTGTGATCTGTTTAGAATGCCTGACTTGTGATTGAATTGGTCTTTGTGCTAGCCTACAAACCAGGCCAAGTGATGACATCACTGACAGCAGTCACTGTATATCACACAGCAAAAGAACAGGCAAAATCCCACATGACAAGCTCTGTGACACTGTGTACTATTTAGAGAGACACCTGACATTTACTCAATCTTTCACTCTGTCAAAGAGTGCATTACTTTCAGATATTCAAGTCTTTGTTTTGACTTTTCTCAGTCCAGTTAGGAACAGCTGTTTTTAAAATCAAGTTTAAAAGTAACACTCACCCATGGTGGCCGTTAGCAGCAGCAATGTGTAAGAGGGTAAATCCATTTTCATCAGGCGCATCAGCAGACACCCCCAAGGTCAGCAGCAGATTCAAGCATTCTATGGTAATAAAACAAGCATTGTATGCATAAACATTGTTTATATGGTGTTTAGACTGTATAACCATGCTGGCTTTTAATACGTTCAGTCATGTATTTTAGCCTTTCGGTTGGCAGCTTCATTAGAGCCAGCTGGGGTATCCATACCTTTATGTCCATTTTGAGCAGCAGAAAACAAGGCAGAGGTCAGGTCTTGTTGGAGGTTACTAATATCCATTGGTGGATCTTGATTAAGCAGCATAGACAATAAAGTGACATTTCCCTGGGAAGCAGCTTGGAGCAAAATGGTGTGCCCGTCATCCAGGGGGACGGGGTCACCACAGGTTAGTGGGGGGACTATGGAGGAACACCAGCCTGCGAGGGGCAAGCGACAACAGTTACCAAAAAGAAGTCAATGTCAAGCAGCCCTACCAAAATGTACACTGCAACCTGGAACAGTCACCTGATGCTATTCAATTAGAGAAATGGTTCAGTCAAAAATGTATTTACACTGTTTACCCCAAATGTAGCTAAGACAAGTTTGGTGTCAGACGTTTGCTTCATTGGTTTTTGATATAGTCATGTCCTAGCTATGACATTGAGTCTGCTTATGTGTTTTTGAGGGTGACTGTTTCAGTATGGCCCACATTTTGGCATGTCACCACTACATTTGGCTGTGTAGCAGATGTGATCTGGTGTCAACCTCTGTTCTTCCTGTGAGATTAAGTTGCAAAACACTAACGTAAACTCATTCATCTTTCAGGTCAGGCTGAAAGCCACTTTGGAATAAAAAAATAAGCAGAGCAAGATAGTTCAAACCAGGTTAGCAAAATCACAGCAGTCATACCAAATTGCAGTGAAATTCACAACAAATCTGTTAAATCAGTCTCAGGGAGGTCATAAAATATATAAGTAGAAGGAAATAAGTAGAAGGAAAGCTGAATGTGGCAAGAAATTAAAGCAACCTGACAAAGAAGTAATATATTTTATAAAATATATCTAGCCTCTAGTACTATGGGCACAAATGACTCAAATGACTAGTAAATAAGTATTTCCAAAGGTGTGCATTGCATCTCTGTCTCTCAAGAGTTGCTTTTATCTGTTAGTGAAACTGGGTGAGACAGAAAAAGGGAAAAATGAAAAAAAGTAAAAGTGGAATAGTAAAAGAGAGTGAGAGCCTGAGAGAAATGTGAAGCTATATTTAATAAAGCACTAGTGACAGGATTTGTTGCTTGCTTTTTTAGGGGAGTAGCAGGGCTAAAAACAGCAGCTATATGAGCCGAGAGGCTTCAGAATGTTTGTGTCGGAGACACTACAGAATGAGGAAGAAGCAAAGAGCCCATTCTTAGCATTGTCGGGGACAGGAGTAATGACAGCTAGCTTGTGACGTCTAGTCTCTCAGCTAGAGCTGTACTGAGCACTGGTCTCTACTGACAATAAAACATCAGGTCTGGTAGAACACCTGCTCTGCTTTGGAGATTAAATAAGCTTAACTCTAGTGTTTTCAGACTGCTTTTTAAGAAGCCTACTGAGACAGGGTGGTATTCTCAGAACACAGCCAATATCAAGGTTTCACAGTAGAAGTGATTAATAGCTATTCACATGCATAAATAATTTCTCTGTGATTCTAACATCTATTACATTTACTTACAAATGAATGAGCGTGTGATATTTTCAAGAAGCAAAAACAACTGTCACCGAGTTAGATTATGGTGTTCTCAGGCATATCAACATTCTGGCAGAATTTACTGTGTCGTATCTGTGTCGTATACACAATAGAAGCTATGTGAGCAATATCTGTTGGGTAACCAAAGTTGTAATTGTAAAGACAAACTGAAACACCAACTGGCAAAATCACAGACATCACTTTGCAAATAAAAAGGCATTCTGATTGCTCATTTCAACACATCAGCTGATGTTTCCAAAAGAAAAAAGTGATTAATGTTTTAATATATATTTAGTTGTGAAACCAAGAAAATCCCAAAATTGCATAAGCACATCAGGTACGTTTGTGAAATTCAATAAAACATAAAAAGGAAATGTTATTTCACATGCAAGGAAAAAATACTCCTACAATTTCACACAATGTTTCTGGGGTTGAAAAAGGCACAAATGATAGAGACAAAGAAAGTGTGTGGTAAGCCACTGTGTGTGGTTGGGTTAGTTGTAGAGCACACAGTAGCAAAATCATGCTGTAGGAGAGTGGAAGTGAAGGTGGAAGGGAGGACAGGGACAGAGCAGCCTCTGGCATCAGCTTCAGAGTGGAGTGGGTTACAGGGATGTCTCCTCGAGAACTAGCTGGTTAGGTAGGTTTGATGCTTCAGTCTTGGACTCATACATACAGTCTATCACAAAAGTGAGTACACCCCTCACATTTCTGTGGATATTTAAGTATATCTTTTCATGTCAGGACAACACTGACAAAATGACACTTTGACACAATGAAAAGTAGTCTGTGTGCAGCTTATATAACACTGTAAATTTATTCTTCCCTCAAAATAACTCAATATACAGCCATTAATGTCTAAAAAACCAGCAACAAAAGTGAGTACACCCCTAAGAGACTACACCCCTAAATGTCCAAATTGAGCACTGCTTGTCATTTTCCCTCCAAAATATCATGTGACTTGTTAGTGTTACTATGTCTGAGGTGTGCATAGGGAGCAGGTGTGTTCAATTTTGTAGTACAGCCATCATACTCTCTCATACTGGTGACTGAAAGTTTCAACATGGCACCGCATGGCAAAGAACTCTCTAAGGATCTTAAAAGACGAATTGTTGTGCTACATGAAGATGGCCAAAGCTACAAGAAGATTACCAACACCCTGAAACTGAGCTGCAGCACAGTGGCCAAGAACATCCAGCATTTTAAAAGAGCAGGGTCCACTCAGAACAGACCTTGTGTTGGTCATCCAAAGAAGTGGAGTGTGTGTCACATCCAAATGCTGTCTTTGAAAGATAAACGCAGGAGTGCTGTCAGCATTGCTGCAGAGATTGAAGAGGTGGAGGCTCAGCCTGTCAGTGCTCAGACCATATGCCGCACACTACATCAAATTGGTCTGCATGGCTGTCACCCCAGAAGAAAGCCCACAAACAGTTTGCTGAAGCCATGTCAACAAAGGACATGGGTTACTGGAACCATGTCCTATGGTCTGATGAGACCAAGATTAATTTGTTTGGTTCAGATGGTCTCAAGCATGTGTGGTGGCAATCATGTGAGGAGTACAAAGATAAGTGTATCATGCCTACAGTCAAGCATGGTGGTGGGAATGCCATGGTCTGGGGCTGCATGAGTGCAGGTGTTGGGGAGTTACATTTCATTGAGGGACACATGAACTCCAATATGTACTGTGAAATAATGAAGCAGAGCATGAACCCCATACCAAGCATGTCTCCAGACCTAAACCCAACAGAACATCTTTGGGGGATCCTTAAGCAGAAAGTGGAGGAGCACAAAGTCTCAAATATCTGGCAGCTCTGTGATGTCGTCATGGAGGAGTAGAAAAGTATTCCAGTGGCAACCTGTGAAGCTCTGGAAAACTCCATGCCCAGGATAGTTAAGGCAGTTCTGGAAAATAATGGTGGCCACACAAAATATTGACACTTTGGGAACTTTCACTAAGGGGTGTACTCACTTTTGTTGTCAGTGGTTTAGACATTAGTGGCTGTATACTGAGTTATTTTGAGGGAAGAATGAATTTACACTGTTTAATAAGCTGCACACAGACTACTTTCATTGTGTCAAAGTGCCATTTTGTCAGTGTTGTCCCATGAAGAGATATATGTAAATATCCGCAAAAATGTGAGGGGTGTACTCACTTTTGTGATACACCATAACTTCACCCCTTAGAGTGCAATTAACAAATCACTGGCCATACAGGACCTACATGATTTAGGAGGAACTGGTCACTGCATGTTGTTTCTCTACCTGTCTTAAATATAAAACGGTTTTGCAGGTAATGCAAACTGCACCTACTTTAGGTTCCTTCTGGTTTACAAACTCTGCTGATCAATCTCTCACTGAGTTCAGAAAGTAGGCTTGGGCGATTTGGTGATAATATTTCTGCTATGTCAACACTTTGGTCCAATGAGGAATGGCAACTTTGGCATTTAATTGAGTGTACGTGTTTAACAATGCCACATAAGCAATAAATAGGTCATATACTTTTGAAAAAAAAAAGCCTAAAACATATATGAAGAACTGAGATTTTTGGAAGGACTGAAATAATATAAAAAAGAGATTCAAAATGTTTCAGTCATGTTCCCAATAAAAAAAAAATGCAGATTTTTTTTTTTATCAATCAATTTTGACCAAGAGAGAAGATTTTTTTCATTAGCATATTTTTTCTGAAAAAATATAAAAATATATAACAACCAAAATATAAAAAATAGCTATGCTCTAATTTCAAAGGTGAATATCGCCCAACCCTAGTGGAAAGACAGTAGAGCAGGAGAGAGCAGAGCAAGTTAGATGGAGAGTGTTGGAGCTGAGCACCCGTTTACCTGATGCTGCTGCCAGGGGGCTGCCCAGGTGCTGGGGGCTATGGGATGGAACGCTAGCAAGGTTTACGTAGGGGCTACTGACAATGGTAGCGATGGTGGAGGTGGTGGTGGTGACAGGGGGACAATCCACACATGCTTCGATCTGCTTCGGGCCCCGTTGCTTTGAAGCATAGGGCACACCCACCTGAGAAGCAGTCAAGGCTGGAACCGCACCCCCCAGGTCCATAGAGGGCTTGGGCGGAAGCTGGGGAGTAGTGGCTGACTTGGTAGGACCCACCCCCAATCCAACCCCGGGGGACCTGCTGGCCTCGCCTACCACTTTGATTGGTGGGTGAGGAGGGGATGGCGTCTGAGAAAGTCCAGGCTTTTTTGGTGGGATGGGAGGCGGGTTGCCCCTGTCAATGCGTGCCACTGTGGGCGACTTAATGCCGATCTGAGGATGACCAAGGCGCCCAGCAAAAGGTCCCCCCTCTGAAGCAGAGTGAGATAGGCCAGGCCTGAGGGCTGCAGGGGGACCCCCTGCTGGTGGGCTGGTGAAGCGTGAGAGGACTTGTGTGACTGTGTGACGTGCCTGCTGCTTTGCGGCAAAGTTGTCTCGATTAGTGGGGGACAGGTCCCGGGACGGGGGACCCTGACCAGCCATGCCGTTTTGGTCCTGTTCTGAAGCTGACGGTTGGAATTTGTAGCGAGCCGCCTGGACACGTGGACTCACTCCTGTAGGAAGGGTGGTGGCACCTCCAGGCGAATGTAAACTGTGAGCAGAGTTTTGCGCTGTCTGGCCCTCCCCACCATTCTCTGCCTGTGAAGTTCCATGGTGCAGCCCCCTACCAGCATTGGGGGTCTTGGGTAGGTTCATGCTAGCATAGTTGGTGCCCGTTGGCTTGACAGGGATAGTCAGCGGCACCTTCTTGGGCACTTCATGCTCAGGCAGTGGCTCTGTCTGGGAGGCGGCTGCCCTGCAACTGGCTAACTCTGTGCCCACGGCCACTGATGCCATATTCTTGGGTCTGACTGATGCTGAGGGTGGGGGCAGTGGTGGGGCATCTTTGCCCCGCTCAGTCCTGAGCTGCTCCACCTGCTGTCGCAGGTTGTCACTCTCAGCACGTAGTTCAGTGGCACGGCTCTCCTCGCGGCTCAGCCGGGCCCGCAGCTGCTCACGCTCTGTGTCAAATTCAGCCAGCTGCTTCTCCATCTCTGCCTCCATCTGCTGGCTTCGACGACGCTCAGCCGCCAGCTCCTCCTCCATTCGACCTGAAGACTGGCCCTCTTGCTCAGAGCGTGATGAGAGCTCTTCAAAGCGTTGGCTTTCTTCCATAACACGTGCCGCCAGCTGCTTGCATTCTCGCACCAACATCATCACCACGTGTTTGTTCTTCTCACGCTCATCCTTCAGCTGCGCAGACAGCTTGCGGTGCTCTTGCTCCAGACTCTGTAGCTGCAGCTTCTCCATCTCCAGCTAGGCACAGCAGCAGTATAGTACACTGTCAGGCACACACTTTTACATACTGCTGGAGACTATGAATATTAACAACAAGCTAAAGGGGAGCAAGTCATAGTTAAAAAATAATGAACATTTGTCCAGTCCACTTAACAAATCTTCAGGAAAAATATGACATTTTACAGCATATTTATATAGAATTCTACATTGCTAACTCAATGTTTATGTATTCCTATAAATCCTCAAAGGTGCTTTACAAGCTCTGCACAAACACAGCCATGCTACATTAAGTAAAACAACATATAACTACTGGATACTCATTTTGAGCTTAAAACAGTTATATCTCCAAAATTGTGTATGATTTTAACACTGTCTTCACTGAAGTATTGAAATCTGCCTGTCACAAGCAGATTCCTGCTTTATATGATTTCATTTTGGGGTTTATATTTATGTTCAAGTATAACTTACACAGATAAGCAGACATGTTTATTATCACACAGGTGCTTTTCTGGTTGGTTTGAACTGATTCAATTTTATTTCATTACTGAGACCTGATTAACATTACAATTATATTGGAAATATAAAACTGGTCATGTGGAACAATAGTAAACAATTGTTGTTTTTGAATGATGCTAACAAGCCTAGCATAGTGTGTAAGGCATGTAGTCTACAGAGTTGTACTCAGACAAGTGTCCCTATACTATTACACAATACTCTGTGAAAGGCACAATACTGATTATTTAAATGAATTTGTTTCTGCATTGTGTGATTATGCTTGTAAAACATCATTACATACATTCAATAAAAATAAACAGAAATGCATTAAAAAATAACATGCCTGAAATAAATGTAAATACACTCAATTATATTATCTTTAATTAAATTATAATTAGACAAATTAAAGTACAGTGATAAGTAGCAAGAATTTCTTGTAAAAACAGCTGATAAGCTATTCTAAAGAATAGAGTTTGGTTTCAAAATTATCTGTGCTCCCAGACAACATCAATTGTAAATTCATCAGTAGTACACATGAATTACCATGAAATGGTGATTAACTAAACCTAGTAATGGTTGAAAACTAAAAATAATACTGAACTGTAAGGAGGAGAGGTTTGGAAAGGGTTTAACCAACTTTTGGTTGGTTGACATCATGGATGTTTAGCATAACTATGTTATTTAAGCTAGAATTTTTGTTTTACTCTTCGTATATTATCTATAAAGTCAATTTCTGAATAAATCCATTGTTTATTCTATAATTGCCATGGCTTAAAAGATTATGCTTCTGAATACGTAACAGAAAAATTAATAATAACCTAAGACAGTTAAAGTAAACACCTAAATAATTGTCACTTTGATAACTAAAGCTTTGAGTAAATAGCATCAAGATAAAAACATATTGTTACCTTAAGAAAACCAAAAGCAGTGATGCATGACCCTGAAGTTCAAATCTGCAAGTAATTGCCAATCCCTGTACTAAAGTCACAGAAGCTTTTAAGGGGCATCTACTACTGTTGTCTACTTTTCAAAACACCATGTAATAAAAAGATTGCAACATCTAATATGCATACAAGATGAGTTAAGGGAGCAGAGTCTAAATTTGAAACAAGAGGATAATTGGCCAATTCATCAATACAAAATGAGAACAAGAGTCTCTGTTAAGGTATTGCTAGCAGTCAGTCTTCGGTCTGTGTGCCTCGTGACTGCATTAGACTCCATCATCCTACAGCCATTCGTATTGGCAGCACACACTCATATCTTTGCTGTACTTAAAGATGATGCACTCCTCTCAAGTGAGTGGCACAAAAGCTCTCCTCTGCTCATGAATATTTGAAGAATTTCCCAGGAAAAATGTGACAGTGGGCAAAAACTTTCAACACTGCAGCAAGAAAAATCACATAAACAGATGCTTATAAACCAAAACAACAATCTCAGCAAAAGCAACTTCACTGAAATGAGTTATTACATTCTTATTATATTATACCCCAGTCTCTGGCATGAGTAAGTGCATCATGGTTAAACAGCTATGAAACAAGAGAACTATCACCATAACAACCGGGTGTGAATATTTATTCTTGGGAGAGAGGGAATCTAGTCGTCTCAATTTCAGAGACAAGGCCGAGCTAGAAGGCAGAACCATCAAATATCAAGTGACATGCATGAAGTCCTCTCAGTGGCTAAAGCAATTATGCCTAAATCCAGAAGCACTCATTCAGGACACGTAGAGGGCCTGTTTTATATGATGAGCTAAAACTTGACTGCTCATAAAGCTGGGCAGTGAGAGGAAATGGGCTCATGGTGGTTGAAATAGGTCACTCTGTACTCAGGACCCACACTGATGAGCTCATACTGCTGGAGTGGAGGGGATTAGTCCCCAATTTCTAAAATGCTAAAGAAGCTCCCTCTCTTCTGCTGTCTTCTTAAGAACTGAGCTCGCTAAATCTGTACAGGCATTAGTTTTTCAGATATTTGAACAGAGAATGGCCATTTAAAATTTACCCACTAAGTTTTGCTTGGAGAGCAGAGAAGAGGGGAGGATGCAGCTGAAGAGCCATGGCAGCCAAAGAGTGCTGGTAGTGTGTGGTGATGAGGGAGGGTGTGTGGGTGTGTAGCCAGATCATGTAACTCAGATTGACCTGCAAGTAAACAGGTGTTGTGCGGGTAGATGTGTTAAACGGCGTTTTGGCTTTCAGGGCCTGGCATGCTCTCCTCTGCTCTGATGATTATTCACCTCTCAATCTTTCTGCCTGCAACTGTAGGATGGCATGCTAGACCAACACTAGCCTAGTGCATCTGCTACAATAAAGACCACCCTTCAACCATCCCAAGCCTTACATATTACACATGGCCATTTAACAATGTTTACTACTATTTAACAATCATTTCATTGTAAGCAGTATTCTGTCTTATTCAAGCAAATTTTAACAAATACACCTTAAAATGTTTGTATAGACAACAGCAAATCTGTAGACAAAAAAAAGAGAGAAAACATACACACAAAATGCACTTAACCAGATTATCCCACACAAACAGGGGGCTCTCACACAGAGAAAACATACCATTACACAAACACTAATACAACACACACACACATACACTCCCTCCATCAGGCACACCAACCATAACCGTTTTCTCTTTGTGAATCTTTTCTCTGCACTCATTAAGAATTCAGGATTTTCTCCTGAATGTGCCAACATATTAGTTTGTCAGAGATATTGATTTGATATTGTAAATGTTTTTCATTTTTGTCTTATGCACTTGAGAGATTGTACATGTTTTTCATTGTACTGTTACATTGCTAATCAATTCTATTTTATACACATTTTCACTGTTTGTGATTGTAGCTAACAGAGCAGATGACATTAGCTAAGTTAGCAATCTAGTGGAGTCAGTCAGCTATCTCTGCCTTCTCAGTCAACACTTAACAACAAGTCTATTGCAACATGCTCACTTTTGGCAAGATGTAATATACATACTTGCAAATACAAAACAAATTTTATTTTAGATATTTTTATACATTTAAATTCCAGTTAAATTGTAAAAGCAGAGTTTCTCTAAATGCTTCACTTTAGCCCAATTCATATTGGATTAGTTTATCAGGGGAATGTCTGTAATTTTATTTGTGCCCTTGATGATGCATCCAGATGGCACTAAAATGACCACCAGTGGTTTTCTGGGGGTTTTATTTTTACAATGTTTCATAAGTCGGAACCTGGTGCGTCCCTGGCCACGCTACCTGCCACATCTATGTCCGTCATGTGTATGCCATGTGCTTCTGTGTACCATGTACTTGTGTATTTACATTGCTCCACGGGCAGTTGTGTCCATGTCCACGTCATGTGACCACTCCTAGCTACATCATATCATGTTTAGTATCAGTGCTTATACCAGTCTCGTCTGCTCACAGCCCTGCTTGTATGTTCCCTGTGATTACTTTCCCTATAAGAGCCGTCCCAGTGTTTCAGTCCCTTATGTCATCATGTATATCAGTATGTAGTATGTCATACGCTGTGCACTGTGTGTATTGACTATCATGTAAGTGTTTCCATGCTATGTAGTGTCAACCATCCATCTTTGAGTTTTGTCACAGCCACAGTCTGTTTTGTTCTTGTCAATAAGGTCACGTGCCTTTGGATCCTGGCTGCATTCCATCTCCTCCTGCACCCCTCGGGCTGACAATATGATCACACTTTTTAGTATCAATGTCTGTGTGTCATCAGACTGAATATAAACAAGTATTCAGTTATATTAGTTTAACAGCATTTAACATTAGATCTTTAAGAACATAAGGCCCTGTACCTGTGTAGCTGTGATTATAATCACCTCTTTAATAAGCCTCACTCTTCTCCGTGAATAGTTTCATTTTGCTCCACATAATGCTCACCAAGGTAGTGTATAGAGTGGAAGACTTTTCATTTAGACCAAGCTGATTATTGGGTGAATATTCAAAAGCATTTATATTTTAGTCTGATTCATGAAGGTCTGGTGAAGGTAGACCTGCACACTAGGAAACTAAATACAGCTATTAGCAGCATTCAAAATTTCTCTTTTCCAATGAGAGACGACATCTGCCAGGGAGATATCAATCTGAACAGGACTTGAAATAAACAGTGAGTGCTTGAATAATGGCCTCTCAACCATGCCACTGAATACTCAAATACCTGTGATCATCCCCAATACAGTAACACACACACACACACAAACAGAAATCCTACCCTCTTCTGCCTGCTTTCTGCGGCTGTTAACTGGGCAGACATTCTCTCCTGCATTTTGCGACAATGGGCCATAACAGCTTCTAGTACAGTGATGGGGCTTGCACTGACAGGCCGGCGTTCCTTCTGCCCAGCTCCAGACTCGTAGTCCCTCTGCAGGGCCAGGAATGGGTCAGTCAAACTGAAATGACCATAGCGCTCCTGCAGGAATACCTCCTTCCTTCGAGCCTACAGGGGGAGACAAACACAGAGAAAGCAGTCAGTATATGTGGCCAGAGGGGTTTGGTTCTGGGTAATATTAAGAGTGGCAAGTGTTCATAAAGCCTAATATTTATTACAGACAGACACACACTCATGCAGAGAGCAGGTTAGCACTTCTCCAGATGGAATCGATTAAGCCCAGTGTCCAGTAAGACTTGGTGTTATGACCAGCTGGTCTGCTCAGCAGGAACAGTAAAAAGTCAGGTTTCTATCTTCCAGCCCACACTAACCATGAATCAATGCAGCCTCACAGCAACTGTTTTTTTCTCATTTATATTCTCCTGTCTCACTACAACACAAAAAAATACTACATTTCATTCTGTAGAATGCAAAGTATCAATGTATCTCAAACAGAGGAAACAACAAAAACAGGCAAAGCCTCTTTATAGACTCATCCCAAAAGTGCTGTATGGAGTACCATCATTCCAGAGAACACAGTTCTACTGTTTCACAGTGCTGGGGGCTTAATATCCCTCTAGCTCAAACCTGCCATTAGGTATGGTGCCAATAGGTTCATGTTCATCTGCTCCAGAGAGTTATATTCAATTGGCAACACATCTCTATGGGGACTAGACAAGCTGTGTGTGTGTGCATTTGTACATCTGTGGTCAGCAATGGGTGCAACTTATCCGTCTGGAGTCTGAGGGTATTTCAGACACTGACTCAACTCAACGTTTTACAAATTGCACTCATCTAAAATTATTTTTTCCAAAATGTTACACAGGCTTTTGTTCAGCACAGACTCGGCAACAACAGTGTCAAAACAGTAAGAGTGTCATAAATCTATATTTCTATTAAATCTGCTCTAAACTTAGACTTTCCAAAAACATCTTTTTCAAATGAGCTAACACTCTAAACATTTTCACACATTTCTCGGCCTCTAATCTTCCACTAGCATATGTGGAGTTACCATATTGTTATCATATTAATGGCAGATCACGTGAATGAGTGGTGAAAAAAGGCTCGTGCTCTGACTCGCACTGAAAAATCTGCCTCTGGTTATACATGCTTCTCTCACATGAATCTAAAAACACATTTTGATATACATATATATATATATACATACATACATACATACATACATACATCCATTATCACACAATAATCCTTATCAGGGTCACATTTAGTCCCCTACCCCCTCACTGGGCATTACAATATTCAACTAAGCCCAGGACAGGGCGCCAACGCATCGCTGGGTGCCCACACAATCCTCAAAGAGTTGTTTTTTCAGCATTTCAGTTTTATCATCTCGCTGGTGGGAGTCCAGAGAGGTCCCATTTTATACCCCTTTTTCCACAATTTAACAAGTTGCCTGAGGGTCTAAATTAAATGTCTGTCACACTTTTTGGTCAAAATCCCTCAGTGGTTAGTTGTCAGATAAGTCTGTTCAATGCATTTTTAAGACCTGTCTGATGAACAGCAGGATTTAAAGAGGCAGGTTTTTATTGTGAATGAAGCACTTCACCCCATCTCCTTTTCAGCATAGAGGGCACTTCTGAAACTCGCACACAGAGGCAGACACAGAGGCTCACTAAACAGTAACAAAATTACGTTTTTTATTCTCATTTTATTCTCTCTGGGGACCCTGTGTGCCTTCCTCAGAACTTAGTTAGGCTCTCCAGTGACGGTGTATCAGCGGTGGTTCGAAAAGAGGCGGTGGCTGCATCACATGCAACGGAGAAGGCTTGTGCTTGCCTGCACCCTCCTAGAGACAGGGACATTGCAAAAGTGATGGGGAGAGGCCTAACGGAGGGGATCGGCTAATTGGCTACCACTACATTGGGAAGGGGATAAAAATTGGCAAAAACCTATAAATAATTAAAAAAAAAAAAAATCATAATTCACTCTCCCATTTTATGCTGCTATGTAGGTCTTGTATCTTTCTCTGTATCTAGTTATGTGTAAACATAAAATGGCTGACCACATTTCAAATTTGTTGGTGGAGTTACACCAGTGGAAGTTGTGGCTAAGTGTGCTATTTCACAAGTTTTCAGACCCAGACAGCCCACAAAAACTGACTGGGTTTTAATTTTTCCATTTGTGGGTTGGTAGACACTCCAGGTACCCAAATATAGGAGTAGTTTTTTCCCCACAGCAAGTCCCTTTAAAGTAGCTGAATGCATTTATTCATATAGGGCACCCACAAACATTTGGACATTTAGTGTCTCGTACCATGAGAGCTTTCTGGTAAATCACAACAATTATCACCAGCTCTGCCTTTCAACTGACAAGTGTGCTAATAAATCAAGGCCTGTTCTAAGTTCAACACAATCATTGTACTGTCATTTTGAAACATTTTATATAAATTTTGATGTATCAATTGTTCATTGAGGTGCTCATCCATGTCTCTGCTATAATATTTAGCAAAATAATCACGAAACATACATTACATATACCCAGAAGCACTAGTATAAAATATACTCACTTAGGAACTCACTGTATAAAGCATGTACGCTATGTAGGGAGGGACAGTGCCCTGTGGATTTGAGGTGTCCTTATTTAGTGTAGTAAGAAGAGTGAAGAGCTGGACTGAGCGTGGGAGGAACAGAACTAAGAGCTACAAGCATCCCTGAGGCTACTGCTTGCTAAGCATACTATCTCACCAAAGAAGGGAAAGACTAACCAGCAAAAGCTCACTCATGCTTACTCTCTCCCTTTCTCTCTCTCTCACACACACACACACACACACACACACACAGTAGGCCATGTCTCAATAGAACTAGATATTAGAGTCTACCATCATATAAAAATGAAACATAGAAAAGAGAAATATGACAACAATATACATACTGGATCTAAAAAATATGAAATATGAAAATATGAAGTGGGGCTACTCAATCCTGGTCTATGAGATCTACCTCCATAGAGAGTTTAGATGTAACACACAAGACTCTGATAAGATGAGCATCAAAGACTTAATTACCTGAATCAAGTACGTCAGAATAATGTTTAAAGCTAAACTTCAGGACCATGATTGGGCACAGCTGTAATAAAACAGTCAGTGCCTGCCATGCTTAAGAAAAAAATCTGTTCAGAGAGATGTAATATATAATCCTAAATAAATTCAGTACAACCACCTAATAAAATGCAATTTCTAACAATCCTGCAGGACAATATGCAAATGTGATAAATTTAATGATTTGACATGCATGGTTTACAAGTTCAGTGATAATCTAGCTGATCTCCGATGTGGGAAAAGCTTGTTTCATTACTGACTGACCAGTGAACAGTATGTGATACAGTAAAATATAAACATACTACTGTTACTTTTACCATCAACTGTGAAAGGCCAAGTAAGCAGAGAAGAGAGACAACAAAGAGGGAGAGAGGGAGAGTGTAAAGTCGGTCAGAAAGAATAAATAAATGAAAAGCAGGCGAGAAATATATGTGTGCTGTGTCATACACAATGTTGAGCAGCCATCTGCTGCTATCCAGCAAGCTTTCACAAATCCCTGTTCTAATCACTGAGGCTCTGTTCCCTCTCCTCCTACTCCACATTATCTGTTCAAAGGTAAGGGTCTCTAGGCATGTGGTGAATTAAAAATTGCATATCACAGTAATTACCTAACCTTTTAACATAGAAAACAATATTAACGCAATATTGCATGAAAACTTCTCCAAGGCGGACAGAAGTGATGAGAAAACATTTTTCTTCTGAATGTTTGCAGACATGAGTAGAAATTTATATTATATATATATGAGAAGAAGCTACTTCCTGACAACAGCTAACAAGCTTTGTCAAATTTTGATAAGTTGAAGAGTAACTAGTGATGGACCAACACGGGTTTTTTCAATAGCCATTACTGATATTCAGAGGGCAGGATAATCTATGGCTAATACCTAATGCCAATATTATTTTGCGTCTTTCTGCATCCGGACAACAAATGAATTAATACATAAAAATATATACTGTACCAGTTAAAGGTTTGGACACACGTTCTCATTCACTTTTTTTCCTACATTGTAAATACTAATGTCATCCAGACTATGGAGGAACACATAAGGAATCATGTAGTAAACTTAAAAGTGTTAAACAAACCAAAATATGTTTTAGATTTTAGATTCTTCAAAGTACGTAGACACACAACTGATGTCTCAAACACATTAAGAGGCAAGAAATGCAAGTACTGAACTCTTGACAAGGCACAGCTGTTAACTGAAAGCCAAATAATTCTAAATACATTTACTATATAATTACATATGCATTTCTTCACAGTTTAGATGACTTTAGTATTAATCTACAATGCAGAACATTTTTAAATAATGAAAAACCACTAAATGTCCAGAAGGTGTGTCCACACTTCTTACTGGTACTGTATATGAACTCTACCAAATGAATCTGCCAACTGATTAATCAATCGCTAGGAGTAACCCTTGCATTTTTACATTGATGAATACTTGATTATTGCAAGACTGAAGTTTTTTCTTTTCCTGATTAATCAGTTGATCAAAAACTGTAGTGGAGCGATTAATCAATTATGGAAATCTGTAGTTCAATATAATATGTGATTATTCTTAAGTCTTTCAAGAATGAAAGATTTCACAGAGTGGGATCATAGAATAATTTAAGCTAGTCATGGATATTAGCAGCCTGTAAAAATATAAAACATAAAAAAATGCCATAAGTAATTTATTAAAAAATGGCTAATGTTGTTATCAGAGGACGCAGAGATGACAGACAAGGGGGGAGTGTCACCACTGCTGGGGCCATCTGGGCATCCTCTGGGGTCCACACTGTCACTGGGACTCCACTAGTGATCCACATTTACCAGCCTCAGCCAGGTCTTCGTTATTATTAGCATTAACCTTTACAGGCACGCGTTGGCAGAGCTGAGGGTTCAGGCATGCTGTCAAACAGAAAGGGAGAGTGAGGGAGTAAAGAGAGGAGCTGAGAAAAAGGCCCCAATACAAAAAGGACAGGACCAGTTAAGAAACATTTTGTTATTGCAGCAAGCTATATATACGAGCTTGTCTCACTAAGGTTGATGTTGTTTTGTTCACTTTTATATGCATAATGTAATAAAAAAAAACTATACTTCTATAAAGAACTATACTGCACTGCTTGAAACCCATTTAAATAGAACCCATCATGTCCACTTTTGCATCTTAAGAGACTAATTGGATAATTCTCTATATTGTTTACAGTACTGCATGTATTTGGGAGTTTATCTGGTTAACAAAGAATCCTATCAAAGCAATATGCATAACCTAAGCACTATGAAGCCTCTAGAGGTTAGTAAGATAATAAATTATGCTTCAGTGAACAAGGTAGAAATCTGGGGCCTCATTTATAAAACTGCTTGGAGCCCAGAGTGAAAGTGTGTGTACAAATTATATATATATATATATATATATATATATATATATATATATAAATTTGTTGTTTTTTTTTAGCGCAATTAATCTCAGAATTTCATATAGTTAATCATGATTGATCACTTTTTATGGAGAATTTTGAAGAGAGACTGGTAGCAGAAATAAGGAGATATAGGCCTACACAGTGGACAAGGTGAATAACTGACTGAGGCTGTACAAGTCAAATGTAGTAACTTATTTTAGTGACAGTGAAGAAATGCATTTACCTTTACATCTCGCTCTGTAAGCCAGGGTAAGATCAGCGTAAGTCATTTACAGTGTGGACGCGGAGTGGAGTAGGTCTCCTCTCTGCTCTGACTGCAGCAGGGAGGCTGCGAGAGGCTACTGTGAGACTAATCGCCTGTCAGTGCTTTTGGACGAGGAAGGGGCTCAGGGTAATAGCCCCTGCTCATTTTCACGTGGAGTCTCCAAAAGTCTCCAATAACACTGGGAAAAATCGCTAGTCAATTTTTTGAAAAAGCGTCCCTAGAGGGATCTGGAAACTCCCTAAATATAGTGACAAATTTGCTAAGTTGGCAACATTGTGATAAACATTTTTAGCAGTTTTCTTCTGCCTCTTTATGCAGTTCAGATTCTCAGGTATTTTTCACACAGGCTCACCTAGCAGATAGAAGAATATCGCTGTGCCAAAAGTGAGCATAAACACATTTTTGTCCCAGCCTTAATGATAGATGCTGCACAGTCAAAATTTCAACGTGAACTAAGGATGACTTGCAAGGCCAAATAGAATTTGCATTGACGCCACTTTTTTTTTTTTTACTTTAAAAAATGGAAAAATATCTTTTCGTTTGGGAAATGTAAAATTATCCACAAATAATTTCACCAAATTTTAAGGTGTGGATTACTTTTTCTTGTATGATGCAGATCAGACAGACAAACTTTGCAGGGGAAAATGGCTTTTAAATAAGCAAGACACACTACAGATTAAGGGTAATCTGAACATTCAGTTTAACATTGGTTTGCACGATGTTAAATAATGATGTGTAATTAGCTTTGTAATTTATGATCTGGATATTTATATACAATTCTGTTCTTACTGAAGAAGATATTAATTCCTGATTCTCTATAAAGTTCTGCAAAAGCAAGGGTCAAAGTTTCCATAAATGTATGCATCATTAAGAGTTTTTGGTGAGGAGACTGCATAATCACAGACCCATTTTTGTGTGGACACACATTTGTAAATGAGTCACCCAAACGTAAAGACCACGCATTTACTCTATGGTCTAGTGTGCCAAGGTTAAGAACAGCAAGAAATAAGAGTGTACAATTAAAGCAAGAAAGGAAGGAGGGGGAAATATTGCAAGTTTTTTCACTTTTGTAGATACGCAGGACCCAATGTATTGAATGGCTGTCCTGAACATCAGAAATGATCAAGGGGGTGCCAACAGGCTTGGGGCTGAAAGGTAGCTGGTTTGATCCCTAGACAGGCAGGAAAACTCGAGGAGAGTTGTAAATGAACAGCACTTGGCTGATGTATCCTTGAGTAAGTACCTAACATTCAAGTGCTCCCCATGTACACACTCTGATGTGGATGACCACTACTATGGGCTTGTGTGTGCATATTCACTACACAGATGGAATTAATACAGAGGTTAAACTGATGTGTGTAAGATACTGGGGAAAGAGCTTGTTCTACTTCCTATCATTTCAAAAGTCTGAAAACAACTGTTCACAATATCAAAAGTTACAAGATAAAAAATGGAAAAGGCAAATGAATGAATTACTTACTTTAAAGGGCATTATAAGAAAAAGACCAGCATGAGTCTAGTCTACACTTTCACAGCCTGTGTAGAAACCCTTCAGGAAACTTGCAAACCTACAGCAGAAGTCCTAAGACATTTAACTTGGATTGGAAAAGGTTAAGCTATGAGGAAGGCTTTTGTGTGTGAGTGAGAGTTTTTCTGTGCTCGGAGTGTGTGTCTTCAGCCTCTCACAAGGAGCCTTTCAATTAGATCTACACAGAGCCTGCTTTGTGGGCCAAGGACTTCCGCAGTTCCTGTCTCTTAAATGTGAGGTCGCTGAATCCATCAAGCAGACAAAAAGAAGAAGAGAGAAATGGTGATCAGATAGAGAAACACATCTAAGATATTTTTCAACTATATGCCTAGTAATCGTCTCCTATTGTGCATTCACATCAGCAGGCAACATATCTATAACCTGTACTTGCTTTCTTAATGGCCTTATTTAATTAAGTCCAGCATGTCAGTACATTCACTACATACATATTACCTAACAGGCTCTGAAATGTAGAGATGTGTAGGGAGGGACATAAAGATGAGGGATGTATACCGTTTTCCTGTAGAAATATAGGCCAGTAGAGGTTTAAGCGAGCGTGTGGCCAGGATGAGGGGGAGGGTGTGTGCCCTGAGGCAAAGGAGGGAGGCTTCAACCAAGCAAGTAAGCAGTCCCACAATCCCTCCAGACCACCCCCATCAAACCTCACAATGCCAAATACCATCTGTCATCCATCCCCCTTCATCAAAGTTCTCATCTCGGCCACCAAGCCTGCTGACCTGCCTGTCATAATGCCCCAAATTCAACAGCAAAGTGTAACATGTCTCTACAACTATAGCTTGAGCTTGGTCATTTCGACATACATATATGAAAACTCTTTGATTTACTTATATTTACACATTTATTTATTAGCTTGAAATACAAAAATGTTAAATATGTTTACAATATTTTTTTCTTAATTTGGACATGTATAGCATTCTATGGGTCAGCTGGGTAGTATGCTAAATCAAATACATAATCCTTACATATATTAGTTTTTCATTCAAAACAACAAAGCACTCGCTCACTTTAATGTACAAATTTTACTCATATTAAATGTACATATTCTAACAGAGAAAATGTTTAAATGTTTCAGTACATAATACTGAATGTAAAGAAACTATTGTCCTGAAATGTACACTACCTGTCAAAATTTGTACACCTAAATATTTCCAGTTTTGTACTGAAAATGTGAGAGTTTAATGTCTCATTGACTGAAATGAAAGCACAGGTGTTAAATAAGAACTCATGGAATCAATTTATAGACCAAAATGTGTCTAAACGTTGGACTAAAGTAGCACCTTTGTCAGATATAACAGCTGAACACACTCGTGACATTCTTTCTACAATAGACATCAAATATTCTTCAGACAGTTCTTCACAAATGTGCTGCAGAAGTTCACATAAATGTTGGCACTTGTAGGTTTGCTTTGCTTTTCACTTCATCACAAATCAGCTGGATGGGGTTTAAGTCTGGAGACTGTGCTCCACTCCATGTTTTCAAGCTGACTATCTTGTTCTTTTTTCCTGAGGTAGTTCTGGCAGAGCTTGTACTGATGTTTTGGGTCATTATCTTTCTGTAGGAGGAACCCCTGACCAACTAGATGCATACACCAGTCACCTTCTAAAAATTTTTTTAATTGTTCTAAAACTTTTGAACACTAGTGTATATGAATAAGAGGAAGCTTCTGCCTGACAACAGCCACCAAGTTATGCCAAATGACACATCAGTCAAACATTGATGAGTACAGTGTGTGGTGCTGAGAGCTGCTTCAACACCAGTGATCACTCAATGCCAAAAACCTGTATGGAACTATCCAAACCTGTGACCTGAAAAGTACTTTAGAGGAGCAAGAAGGTCAGTTGTACTGAGGCTAAAGATCAATAAAAGGCTGAGGGAGAAATTCAGAAAGACCTTGTGGAATATTTAAATAAAGTTTAAGGATCTCATTACAAGGACCTTCCAGTTTGAAAGGGGGCAGCTGGAAGATAATATTAAACTATCATGAAAAGTGAGTCCCTCTGGAAACCTGGCTTACAGGATAAGAAGAGAGAACTGGTTTTGAATAAGATAAAGAAGATCTTACTCATTTCTACATATGCCACTGAAATTTCAAATGCATACATGCATCAGCTTATATGAATATTTAATCATGGTGATGCTACATACATATACTAGGGCTTCTTGTGATTGGCTGAGCTACATGGACTAGGGCAGACTGCCCCACCAGTATATGATTGAGACAGATGGGAGCTGCCATTCTCTCTCAAACACACACACACACACACACACACACAAATGTTCACACTGTAAATGTTATGTAAATGAACAGCAATGCAGTCTAAAAGTAAAGTGAGTGAATCATTTCATCCAATCATTCTTTTATTCCCTCTGCTTGCCTGCCAGTGTAGAGGCAACATGACTCTGACATTCAAATAGGCCCCCGCAAGGAGCGCTTACATAAACAGGGCACAGTGGCAGGCTCACTGGCATTTGCAACAGGCAGCACAAAGCACCATACCAAATAACAGAGAAATAACTCCACAGGCATTATTATACAATACTCACAAAAAGTTTGGGATATTTGGCTTTCAGATGAAATTTCAGGATGAACCTATAATGTGCTCTAACCTTTACACATGAACTTACTGTGACCTTCTCTAAACTTTAATGCACATGTACAACTATTCAATGTTTCAGTACTTTTTGCACAACTTGCTGTTCTCTAACAAGTAGCTTAAAAGCAAAATTCACAACAAGGGTTTGATCCATGAATCAACTAATAAATATATTAATATTATATTACTATTATTATATATAAAAAATATATAAGAGTGTAACAGAGTGTCATCAGCAGATTGCAACAGGAAGAGTCACAGAAAGGCATACAAGTGGTTGTACTATGGCCACCTCCCACACTGATGACTGCTTCATTGTGAACAGTGCCCTGCAGAACCGAACGATGAATGCCCCACAACTATAGGCACATTTCAGGGAGGTAAAAAGGTACCCAAGCACCACATCAGACCATTAGAAACTGTGTACATCAGTGTGGTCTGCATGCAAGAAGACCTGCAAGGGTACTGACCACACCCCCAGGCACAGGTGTCATCATCTTGCATGGGCCAGGGAGCATTTACACTGGACAAGGGACCAATGGGCCTCAGTGCTGTTAACTGATTAAAGTCGATTCACACTGAGCAGAAACGATGGCCGCCAATGATGTTGGAGATGTGAAGGAGAGAACTATGCATCAGCCACTGTTGGCACTAGACGGGCCTTTGGTGGTGGTGGTGTTAGTGTGTCTAGTCAATACAGAACTGCCCTACACTTTGTGAATGGTACAGGGACAAGCCCATACATACATCTTCATGGACGACATTGCTCCAGCTCATCAAGGTTGCATCATTAGGGAACGGCTGATGGAGACTGGGGTACTTCAAATGGAGTGCCCCGCACTTAGAAAACCTATGAGATTAGCCAAGTTGTCATGTAGAGGCTCGTAACTCTGTACCCCAGAACCGCAATGACCTGAGGGCCATCCTGCAATAAGAGTGGGATGCCATGCCTCAGCAGACAATAAGTCAACAGCATGAGACATCTCTATTGAGCTTTTTTATTTTCTGACTTGGCTGAGTTCTACCTGACCATATAATTCAGACAAATATAACCATTCAGCAAGATAAAGTTTATTTTATATATTATAATAACATTATCAAAGCCATTTGCAAGCTATTTACATTGCAACCGGCAATATTTACACCATTTTCCACTTTCCTCAGATTTAGTACATCAGCCATGGTATGTTTGGAGTGCAAATTTAGCTTCTTTAGTCTAGAACTGGAGCTAAGAAGCTAGTGATGTTAAACACTAGAAGTCAATGGTTGCTCAAAATATTTCCAGTAAAAACATATATTTGGGCAAATTGTGTCAATATAATTTCGGACCAAACCATTCCAAACCACCACTTCAAAGTTATATTTACAAACCACAAAATCATGCAAGCTTCATAAATCTCTCTTATTACCAATATTTCAAACTTATCCCCTGCACTTTTACATACAAAGTTTAAACAGAAAAGCTGAAATATATCGTGTTATAATGAAAATAAAATATGAATATATGAATATATTATTATTATTATTATATAATATTTCATTAAACAATGAACACAAATGAACATTTCAAGCATCATTTCATATTTAGATATTTGGAGCACTAGTAGTTTTTAAAGGAAGGCTACACATGGGAGAATTGACAAGGGGCAACAAATGAGGGAAGTAACCACTGCATGCTATAATAAGATTAGCCTTTGACAAGTGTCTGCTAAGCATACCATGGGTATTTGTGAAGCACATCCCCCCAAAACACACACACACACACACACACACACACACACACTTGCTTTCATTAATGACTCTGCATGGGCCACCATTGGAATTCCACCTATTGTACCAAAAAGAAAAGCTAATTGGCTATCTATGAGAAAAGCTGAAATAATGCGTGAATCAAGGACACTGTGTTTGCCACTAGCCACAACAGTTTTTTTTTTTTCTTTAAGAGGAAGTCTTCTACCTTCTACAATGAATATCGCCCCTCCTCATGTGCACATCCTCAAAGACTCCAGGGAAAATCTATTTATAGCTATACTATTATATAATAAAGACATATATCTTTGAATTATTCAACACTGCCGAGCATGAGGGGGTTTTCATATTGAGTCACAAAAAAAAGACCTGAAAATGTTTCAGTACGTTTCCTGCATTAGAGCGACAAGCACTGCTGTGAGGCTAAAATTGGTCTGAGCTAATGATGCTAGTGGCCTATTTTAATGACCCTCTCAAATGAACTACATTTCAGAGCGGGACTCCACAGAGCAGGCCAGTGTACAAAATCCACTGTTCTCACTCATAGTGCTAAGAAAGACTAGAAAAAGACAACACAGAGACACTAGGACACACTTTCAGGGACAAAGCCTTGAAATATGGCTTTTTAACTACCTGTCGACCAATTCATAATTCATATTTTGCTCACAACTGCATAGTTATTAGAAAAAGTTTACAAATCCTGTTACAAAAAAGTTTAATTATCAATAGGGGTGGGTTAAAAAAAATCGACTTTTCTATTAAAATCAATCTTCATTTGAATGATCCAATATCGATTCATATAAACCTGAGATTAATTTTTTTAATTAGTCTATTTCTCCTCCCATTTTTGTGTAAATCTTTAACCCCTTTAATCTGGCATGACCAGTCGCTGTTTTATTGAGCAGCGCTATTTCACCATTTCTGTTCACATGCATGAGCGCACTACGCAGATTACATAAAACTATCCAGATGCGGTTTAATTTCTGCAGTGTTTGAAAAGCTTAGCGATAAGGAATGCTCGTATTTACATTTAATGTTCATGTTGTTACTTCATTAAGATTGTAGACAGGAATGTGTATAAAACATACTCAAGAATTTCTAATTCACACAAATCCATAACATGTATTATTATTATTATTATTATTATTATTATTAATAATAATAATAATAATAATAATATAATAATAATAATAATAATAAAACAATACTTTGAATTTATGACACACTTTCCATTTGTAGCAAAGCTCAATGTGCTTTTAATAAATAATTAATTAATTAATTAAAAGTTTGAGATGTTTCTGTTAATCAGAAAGTAGAAAGTAATGTCATATTCTGTATTAACACAAAGTAAATCTCTTTCTCTCTCTCACACACACACACACACACACACATACACACACACAGAGCAATAAAATAAGAAGTGTGTGTTCTGGGTTAATTCTACATGTAAACACTATGGTGTATATAATGGTAGGTTGAGTGTTCCTTGTACAATTACAACATTAGATCTCTGAAAATCTCTTTTCATATCCAAAAAAAACCTGTTATTGTAACTGAAATATCCCTAAATGAATCAAAATCTAATTTAATGGAATTGGAAATCAAATCAAATTGGCAGCTTGTGAATAGGAATCGAAGTGATTCAGGAAATCAGTGGAAATACAAGGCCCTAACTGTCAGGACTTCTGCATGAAAGTTATAGAAAACAAAACATTTTACTGAATGTGAGTGTATTTATAACAATAACTGAAACATGTGTAAAGCCTGATATTTAACTAGTAGAACCTCCTTTACTGCAAACCTCCATGGTTCACATACGGGATGAGGTTTTGTGTGTTAGTAATCTCATCTACAGAGTGGCATTTGTCATTGTGTATTCCATAATTAATAAATACCAGACTTTTCTGTTGATTCTGGTCATTTTAAATAATCTCAAATGAAAATGGCATGGACAAAAATTATGGGAGTGATAACCTACTATTCTTTTGCACAACATTTTGAGGCAATCACTGAAATCGAGTTCTGTTTTGTTCTTGAGTCTTGAGATTTCATTGTGCCCGGCACAGATTCAAGAAACCCTGTGCCAGGCATGGCAAACATAAGCCTCCTCCGTGTTTCACTGTAGGTATGGTGTTCTTTTCTTTGAAAACTTCATATTTTCATATGTGAACATAGAGCCGATGTGACTTGCCAAAAAGCCCCAGTTTTGTCTCACTTGTCCAAAGAACATTTTCCCAGAAGCATTGTTGTTTGTCAATATGCACTTCAGCAAGTAGTCTGACTTTTTTTGGTTTTTCCTTCAACAATGGAGTCCTTCTGAGTCTTTCATGGAGCCTTGTATTGCTCAAAAAGTGACAGATGGTGTGATCAGACACTGATGTACCTTGTCCTTGACTAATGTTTCTTTAACATTTGCACTGTTTCAATCAGGAGTAGATTTTCCTTTTGCGGATGCTTCCAGGGAGTATGAATATGGTCCCATGGACATTAAACTTAAAATTTGCAACTGTAGTCACAGGAACATAAAGCTGCTTAGAAATGGTCTTATAGCCTTTACGTTTTAACATGCATGTCTAGAATTTTTGTTTCTGATCTCAGAAAACTCCCTCCTTTGTTTTCTTTGGTCCATGTTCAGTGTGGTGCACACAATGATACCAAAAAGCAGAGTGACTACTTTTCTCCATTTAAATAGGTTGCATGGCTGACTATAACAAGATAGACTGAAGCCATGTGTGATGCTAATTAAAAGAAACACTTAGCTTGAAAATTACTATAATCCATTTATATGCAGTCTTTTCTAGGGGTGTCAACAAATCTGTCCAGGACACTGTAGAGTATCATATGAACAGGATGAAATTGAAAATTGTTTTTAATTTCATCACTTTTCAGGAGGAATGAAGAATGGTTTCAATGAGCTGTAAGTGTACCAACAAATTTGTTCACGTCTGTATCCACATGACATTGTTCCTGTAGTGCTGTGAAACACAGAGGTCTTTGAGAAAGGCAACCTGTGCCTGGAATCCTCAAATGAGCATTAATCTTGTTCCGTGTTGTTCTTGTGGTAGACTCATGAACACAAACACTGCCAAGTACCAGAGGTGCCTACAGATCCTCAGCTGTCTCTCTCAGATTCTTTGTCACTTGCTTGGAGATTATACATTGAGTTGTTGCACTGATCTTTGTAGGATGCCCAATCCTTTTCATCCTTAGTTTTTAAGTTTTACAGCAGCGTACAACTATAGCCTAGAGCTAGCACGCTTCCCTATCTTCTCTCACTGGCTGCAGTATATGTTCTGATCTACCAGAGGCAACTGCAATATAGAAGCCACAGATCTATGGCCCAAGCTGGGGGTGAGCTGTGAAACTTCATATAAGCCAGATAAATGGACAGTCACTCACGTGAACAGGCAAGCCAGAAGATGCTTGGACCACCACCCACTCCTGACCCAACTTGCTACAGATAGTTCTGAGGCTACTCACCCATCAGCTCCTAGTCAGCAAAGGTTTTTCACACTTGCTGCATAGGGAATGAAAATAAGCAAAGAAAGTGTGCACAGGTATCGCTGTGCAGAGAAAAAATTTGTAGACAGATTTTCATCTTTTCTTAACACGAGATCAAGGAGAATTTTGGAAGATTACCTTCATTTTTTCTGGAGAGCTAATTATTATTTAATTCTTATTATAATTACAGCCTATCAATGGAACTGATAAAGAATCAAAGCAATAAGCAGAATCGATAATTGCACTGGTATCAAAGAAATTGCATTAATTCCCACCCACACTAGACAGTAATCGTAAGAGAAGTATGAATAAATCTAAGTGTGAAGATATAAAACAGAAAAAGGTGCAATTCCACAGGGGATATGCAGTTACTTTTGATGTATAATTTTCATGATAAGGTGCAAGTAATCTCTAAATTCACACAAAAATAATTTTTCTGAATGTGATGTGTAATGTGAACAAAACATTAACCACAATTCGTATTGATCACAATCAAATATGGTAATCAACTCTACTTTTAAAGGAGCACTATATAAGATTTGGATTTGGTAGAAATATGTAACCACATGACAGGAGAACATTTTCTAATGTTAGTTGTGCTGCAATCCCTTTTCACAAGCAGATTAATCTGATGACTGCAAGTAGCTTATTTTTTGAGAGTTTGGCTGCAACTAATATCCAATAAATTAGACAATTAAAGCCACTTAAATAACCAACACATTTATGAAACCACTTCTGTGGGAAAACAAAGAGCCATCAGTCTAAATACTTCCCTGTGACTAGCAGTACATAGTTTCCAGCTCTGCACGCAGACACTTGGAAAAAGAAGCTGAGACTCCTACGTCTTAGCTGATTTGAGGTCCAAGTGCAGTTTTCTACAGCTCCAGATTGCTAGCTCTATTACATTTATTTCTAAGAGTAAATGAGATTGTGGATCAACCAAGGCTATCAAGCTGTTCAGAGTAGAAGAGAAATGCAGACTGTTTGAAAAGGAAAAACTTACTACATTGAATATTTGGGACATATATGAGAGCCTGAAACAAGCAAGATCTTAGCGTTTGTCAATGTTTCTATTCAGTCTGCTCTGCACAGCTCACCAACACAGAAGTGACATTAAAGCCAACTGTAGTACATTCTGATTTGGACTATTGGAAGAAAACTTCAAATTTGTTTGTTATGAATGTTCAGTACTATTTAAGGAAAAATCCTGAAACCTATGCCAACATGAACACAGCTTTTAGTTTAAGTGCTCAGAAATCTCATATCCCACTCACATCTTCACTAATGCATTTTCTTGAGTTTATCAGACACCATGCAGTGTTTACAATCATAACAGTCATAAATAACAATTACTAAGGTCACACCATAGTTTCATCCCCTTCCTTGAAAAGGAATACAAAGGTCACTCAAGTAATGCTGAACCAATGGGCACAGAACTACTGCTGTGTTGATGTGCTACAGCTCATCATGTCAGAAGACCTCTAAATAACTTGCCTCCTCTATTAAAAGAAATATAATGAAAACAAGTCTGCAAACAACAGAGGCACTGGTGAAATACAACCAGAACAGATGAGGAAAGACACTGGCAAACAACCAGAGCAGTAAAACACACTTGGCATGAGTGGCAGACCTGATCTCGCATTCAATGACAAACAGCCTGGCCTAAGCAACACTGACATTTAATGAACTTGGGTCCACAAACGGCTTCGGTCTGGACTGCTTTGCTGGTTTAAAGCATTAAAGCTGATGTGTCAGAGCTTAAGTTTCATTTTTGTCTACTGAGTTAGCATAGAGGACAGCTTCATTTTCATAAATGATCATTAACACCGGCAATGAGGTGTCATTTTTATCTGAATTTAATAAACTGTCAATTATCCACAGTTTCTCTCATAAAGAGAGTCTGCTCTGATGTCCCACAACTACAGTTCTTCATTAGGAAATATCTGATATTCGTAACTATTTTCATTTTATAAGTTTTCAGATTCAACTACTTGACTATGCACTGTGCTATGTCATGAAGACTTTGCATAGGAATGATGACAGCAACAAACTAAGCACTGGAATAGTCAACATTCTTCAACCTTCCTCCAGGCACTCTGAAATGGAGAATGGCCAAGGAGTTTGAAAAACTTTCCTTGTAGGTAGTATTAAAGAAACAAAATGATGGTATACCTGTAAATTCAAATGCAATGTTTACATTTACATTTACAGATCTGGCAGACGCTCTTATCCAGGGTGACATACAAAAGTGCTTTTTTCCATTAAGCTAGTACAGACAGGTTATGAGACTAAACTACTCTTTAGTTCAGACACAGAACAAAATCATTACTAATACACAGAAAGAAGGACATATACACAATTATACAAAATAAAAGAGATTTACAATGCATTACAATAAGTGTTTTAAACTAGTGCTCACTTAAGTGCTCGACAAAGTCTGTGTTTGAAGACTGTGAGGGAGTGGGGAGTTCCACCACCTGGGTGCTAGGAGAGAGCAGAGCCTTGATGCTAGTCTTCCACATGTCTTGAAGGATGGCGAGTCAAGCCGAGCCGTACTAGAAGTGTTTGAGTCAGTGGAATAAAAATAAATCAAATAAAATGTAAAAATAAAAATAAATATTATTTTAAAAATACTAAAATAAGTTGAAATGCCTACAAAGTGGGTAAAAACTGGCAAAAAACTCAAGGTTCAACCAACAGGGCTACATCCAAGTAGGAGTTCCGATGACTGGGACAGTGTGTACAGTGGAATGGCCAAAGATCCTCTGGTGTTGTCAATCTCTTTATCTCTTTCCACTGTAATGATGGAATATGTAGCATTAACAGTGCTGTTGCAGTTTTAGATGTAGTTTAGAAGTCAATTTCCTGTGCTCCATTCAAGGATCTCAGAAAGAGACGGCAGAACAGTACTCTGGCTGGATCCACTGTGAGATGGGATCATAACTCTTCCCATAATGTTGGGGTGAGAACAAAGCAGCCTCTGTAAGTTCATATATCAACAAAGGATGAAGTATGCTGTCGAAGTATGCTGCAATGCATGCTGGGCTGAAGTCTGTCGTTGAAACTTTTATCTTCTTTGCTCTGCATGGGAGACCCTAACCTTTAAGATTCAATTTCCTTTCTCTGAAAGTAAGATGACTTCAGTAGAGAGGGCACCTCAACTAGACTGCTATTTCTCCCCATTACAGCATCTGTCATAAAACAGTCACGTATAATTTTCAGAATAATAAAAGAACCACATCAGTAAAGTACCTAAAATATCTAGGATGGTATATAACAGTGATATTATTGTCTACCTTTTACCTGAAAGAAGAACAGAATGGCACATGCTATACATGCTACTATAGGACATATACTTGATACTATTTATACTTTCTTATGAAAGACTGCTAAAGATGACATTAAGAGATTCAGTTGGGTTGAGGGTTAACACGCTGGAGGGGTTAAGACAATTTTTCCACATGATTAATGTAATCATAGGGGGGTCTGTAAAGCAGTGGCTGTCAGGTCAGCAGGACTGGTTGTCATCTGGACAGCAGCCAGCTATAACATCACTTCGTCATGGTCCCTACAACCTGAGCACAACCTCATACAGCTAACCGGCCAAAAAGGGAGGCTCTCAGGGTGCCCACCATTGATTGAAAGACTACTGTTTAAAACATTATACAGAGCCCAGTCTAAGCTACTCTCCATTTCTGTCAGAAAGAATTATGTAATAACTCAAAACACAACTGTTCTTTGCTTTGGTAATGCTTTATCACTTAGAGGGGTATCTAGGTTCCTCCCACTATTCACATGACAGTGTGAGATGGTACTTCCTTTTGCTGCTCTGATTTTCTGGGGAATCACTCAAAAACAATATATGAAGCACAAAATCATTAGTACTTACTGAAGCATATTTCTATAGAGCACCCTTGAGGAAATACCTCACTTCAAACACAAAGTCACACAACTGGAGTGAATTATCATAAAAGATGCTTTTCTAAAAGTGATATGTGACTTGTAATTTCACATAATTAAAAAAAATGGCTGACAGATGGCTAACAAAAGCTGAACATTATATAAGGGAAAAATCATGAAAACTGTTCTCATCTGCAAGGCAGGTAAACCCATAAAAAACACTTCTCCCCATCCACACTCCCACTCGCATTCACTCTGAGTGACAGCCTGGAGTTCTGCTTTATTGCTCACACACGCACACAGATGAAGGGTTGTTCATGTGGAACCACAATAGTGCATGCTGCCTTTGCTGCAGACATCGCTTGAGAAAATGTTATGGGTCAGATTGAGAGAGACTGAAAGACAGGATGATGAGAAAAGAAATGAAGAGAGAGAAAACGAGTGGGTCAGCAGCACACTGAGAGTCATTAGGTTGGCTTTGTTATACTGGGCGTCCAGCAGGACTCCCGTGCTCACTCACAGCCTGATCCTGCAAAATACACCCCACTCCCAGCTGCTCACTGGCTGACATGTATGCTCAATTCAGCAAGACCTGTGTTTGCCTGAGAGCTTTACATGGGCAACAGTGCAACAGAAACAATGTGACGTCTGTATAAAGGAAATATAAATATGCAAGCACAGGTCTGTCGCTATTACACACAATGCAAAGCTGATATAGAACACTAACAAGGACTGCAAGCCCTGCAAGGACTACAGTTTGAAAGCACTGCTTCAACTTACAAACCCACCTGACATACAAACAGAAAAATAACCATGCATAGCTCCAGGGCTAAACATGATGGCTTGCACTCTCTCTCACTTATTCTGACACTTAAACATACACACACACACACACACACACACACACACACACACACACACACACACACACACAGAGAGTACTGGAAGCAATGCTATTTCGGAGCCTGTTTCCAGTTTGGCCTAGTGATGGCCCCACAGCTTGGTCACGTGGTAGTCGCAGTGAACACATTCATGGCATGCTAAAGAGCTCCATCTGATCAGAGACACAGCTGCACAGCAACACTGGCGCCTTGTTCCTGATGATCCATCAAAGCTATGGACAGGAAGTGACCAGCTTGCTCCGCTGAACCCCAGTGCCCTGCTTCTTTTTTTTTTTCTTAAATTTTTGAGCCAAAATTTGCTCCAATTGAAGAGTAAATAGTCATCACGTACTAGAAAACCAAATGTATTGACTGACAAAATACGCAAAACTCTAGCACAATGTCCTTCTATCAAGCAGCTAATCAATTTAAATGAAACACTAAGGAGCATTCAGATACTAAATATTATGCTCACCGTGAGGTTTGACGCAACATTGCCTTTTTCTCAGCACTAAGTCAGAGCAGCACAGTAAAACATCAAAGATTTAAAGTCCTCTGAAAACATCCATATGTATCTGAGTTCAAAACTAAAAAGCTGTGGATATGTGGAGATGAAATGTGGACAGATGTGATGCAGCAAAAATAAAAAAGAGACTATGGTTGGGTAGCATTGTTTTACCACATCACATGAAACAGTTGTTCTCTTTGGCTTTGCTTTAGAATGGCAGGGTCAAAGCAGGTCAAAATTCAGTTTGGTTGAACATCAAGAGCAGTGGTAGCCACTCAGGATTCCACAGTGGCAGCGGTTGGCTTCTGCAGGTTTCCGCAGGTTCTGAAGTAGCAATGCTCTCTCCAAAGGAAAAAAAAACTCAATTGCAAAAGCAAAGTGATTTTGCTGCTAATCATCTGAATTTCCCCTAAGTGATCAAATAAAGCAGTGTCAAGAATCAATTAGAAATCTCAGAAAAAGGAATGGATTAATATGTCCCAATTTAAGTTATTTTAGTACTTCATGTCAAAATACTGTCAACCAGCTGGAGCAGGTCTGCCTCAGTTTATATTTGATTTACTGATTTGGCAAAGTAAAGCAACAATGATCAAGACAGAGAAAACTTTCAAACAGCTATACAGTTAATCTAAAATTGCTGTCTGCAAGATTATACAATGCTAAAGGAACCAATTTCCTTTGTTCTTTCTTCTAGATCATATGACCAGCACTAAGCCTGCATAGACACACTTGGCCCCCCATCCTGACTCTAACAAGCAGGGGAAAAAAACAAGCAGGAAAAGGATTGCAAGCATGTGACTGAACACCAATTCATTTAATCTGCTTATGGCCCTCCATTCTCTCTGATGAAAAATGATACAACTGTTCAGCGAGCTTTTTCAGCCCGCTAATTAATCGCATAGACGAACGCCTCTTAATAATGCATAGGGCAGTCACTTTGATCCACAATGCTTAAATTTCCACACTGGTGTTTATACGCTGTATGATGCATAAAAACAATAGCCTATATATAATCGTACATATAGTTATCTGCTTCTCTGGTTTTACTATTTCCAGTTCAGCTGTGTTTGATGGCTTGTGACCATCCATCTTCTGCTTGGTCATATTCCAGAGGTTGTCAATGGTTCTGGAAATTGGGTTGGACATCTGGAATGGGTCTCAATTTTTTTCCAGAGCTGTGTATAAACACAGTGACCAGTCACCACATTAAAACCTCTGACAGGTGAAGTGAAGAAAACTGACTGACTATCTTGTTACAGTGGTACCTCACAGGGAGTGGAATGTATTCCTTATAGATATTAGCCTCCAAATTCTTGAAGTTGATGTTCGAAAATGCCTACAATGGGCATGTGAGCATCAGTCCTGGACCATTGAGCAATGAAAGAAAGTGGCCTTGTCTTACATCACATTGGCATCCTAATGAGTGTAGGTTGCTTACCTGGAGAGATTGCACCATGATGCACTATGGAAGGCAAGTCAGCAGAGTTCTGTTTGGAAACCTTGGCTCCTGGCATTCATGTATTTGTCACTTTGATATATCAAGTCAACTCAAAAAGATCACATAGCACCCACCTAAAAATTGTAGAGGCTTTACCTCACAACATACATGGCTTAAAGGATCTGCTGCTAACATCTCTGTGGCAGAAACAACAAGACACTATCGGAGTCTTGTGTAGTCTAATGTCTCCTGACCTAATAGATTTATCCACTCGATCTGCTTCGTCTGGCAAAGCCACTCAATTCTTCTCAGAAGGAACAAATGAAAGTTTAGTCTTGTGGACACTGGATGAAGGATGAAGGAAGAAGAGAGATGACGCGAGAGAGATGAAATATCAGCAGGGGGGAAGCCTTAGGGAACACTTGGGGAAGAGTCAAAGGAAATTTTCTGAGAAAGAGAGTAGGATGGGAAGCAAAACAGAGAAAAGCTGGAGATGGGGAATGAGAGAATGCATATTGAGAAACGATGAAGGGGAGAACACTGCCCTACCACACTAAATATGAAAAAGAGGAGAGGGATTTGTCCTGTTGATAAGCTGGCCTAGAAATGAGCTCAGAGAAACCATTCAGGACTCAACGGCACGTTTGTAAGAACAAGCTGAACTAGAACACTCAGAAACATGGTGTCACTTCTGACCTTGATGTAACAAATGTCACTTCAATTCAAATAACTTGACATTTCAACCTACAGCAAGACTAAGATGAATGCTAAGATGAACACTGGGCCATCACCTTACAGAAGAAGTGTTTTACAGCTCTTTCACTACCATTTCACACCATGTTGCCTTATCAAATTCAGTAAAAGTACCAGTGCCATCTACATTAAACATTTCCCTTTAACTTTTAAACGAGAAGAAAAGGGGAAAAAAGAAGAACTGACAAAAGAAGAACGGATGTCCCATTTTGTTTTCAGCTTAACTTATATAAAGTACTTGCAGTACAATCCTCATACTGTATGTTGTCAACACTATGATACTGGTCTAGTTAATAATGCCTTGAGGTTTCTTAACAAGGAACCTGATAAACCAGCTTCTGTTTAGTTGAAAAGTAATATCAGGATTTTTCAAACTTCTGCATGCAGTTTGATTCATTAAAGAAATCATTACAAACCAGCAGCCACCAATACATTCATAATTACACATACACTGACTAGTGTGTCATTATAAAAATAAAAACCAACTTCAGCACTGAATACACACTCAACGAGTGTAATGGAATACCAATAATTCACTCACCCTAAGAGCCTCAATGACCAGGTCACGGGCCTCCAGCTCTCCCTCCATGATGCTCAGCAGCGTCAGAAGCTCTGGCTTGCTCAGGTTATCCATGTTCAGCTCACATTTCTGAAACATACAGAGGCAACGAAAAATACTTCAGCTGGAAGACAGTGGCAGAGTAGTTTTTTTTAAAGTTGTTAGGAATCTTGGTTGGAGAAGCACTAGGGTTACAGTGGTATGAGATTTTCATGATATATCTGAGAAACTGAGCCTGGGTCAGCGTCTGACCAACGACTATTGAAAGCATCCTTTTGACTGCTAAGTTAGTGGAAAATAACCAAATAGAGGGGATTATTTCTGACATGATCCTCATAATAGAGATTTCTCTTTTAAGGCTTTCACACCGAGCCTGATTTAAACAGAAAAATAAGCATGTCAAATTTTGAAAATGAATGCACATAAATGAATGGTGTCTTTCAAAGTCCGGAAAAATCAAAAATCAGTGTGAAAGGGCCTTAGCACAGACACGCGCATCCAGCATGGCACATGCTTCACAGCCATGCATACAAGATTTCCAGTACCGGTGTGCCTATATGAGATGACTCCGTATTTTTGCTGGTGTTGACGGTATGGATTAAGCATGAGGATACAGATAGGTTTTAGTCAAAATTTCACACATTTTTTAATGGAGATACTTATTAACGAGACACCTACTTCAATCTGCACAGAGTGATAGTGTTCTCATAGATGGCAGAACAAGTTTGAGGTATTCCCTCCTTTACATGCACTTCTCTCTGACATTTTTGCCGCTGTGCTTTGAGTGTGGCGCCAGTAGCCGAGGGGAAGTCAAGGCAGAGCTACGCATGCGCGAGTGAGATTCTTAGCTGGTTTGCCTTTTTCCTTTAGTACCAGTAATAAGCAAACCCACAGTATGATAACCATGCATTTCAATACCGTGGTATACCATGAAACCCTATAGTTACTGCTTCAACCCTAAGAAGCACTAGGTAGACAGGGCGGATGCAAATCACAATTGCTGTGAAAGCCTGAAATAATAATTGCAAACACAATACAAAATACAATGCAAGTACATAAAAAATTTACTTGAAGGAGAAGTATAGAGCTTCTTAACTACGCCAATGATTTCAAAACAGTGTAACACCCTTCAACCAACATCTCACTCTTTGGCCTTCTTCTCGTGTTCTCTGAAGTTACAGAACAATCAAAAATATATTTTCTTTGGCAAAAATGAAATAATTTCCAAAATCCTCATATGATACATATATCTTGAGTCTGAGATCTTCTGTTTCTACTTGCATGTAGCATAAATGTAAATCATTATTAATCTTAAACTAATATATCATATATGTGATATTATGAGAGTGTTGTTTAGGAATAGTTATTTTTCAACTTCTTTACTTGTAATGACAGGATAATAGATATAAAATTACATTGTTGGCTGTGAGATCTAAATCTAGACGTTTCCATGTTTTTTTGCATGAGATTATTTTCCAAATAAGGTACAGATGCAAAAGCATGAATACATTTGTAACAAGAGGCAGTTCTAATAGTAAAAGACAAAAGATTATAATAAACATTGTATCCTTGAATCAATTTGGATCCCCCCCCCAAACTTGGTGATTTAGAACAGATTTTATGTAATATGCTGAACATAACGTCCTACAGATCAAGTCTAATCAACTCCTAGAAAAAGATACCTCTACTTAAAGAGTGTAGGAAAAGGGGATGTGGGCGTTCTTTACAACATTAATTCTATTTAACAGAAAAACAAGCTTTAAATACTTCCATTTGGGTATCATAGCTGAACTACTTTTTCACTTTATATGGATAATCAATAAACTCTACTCCTGCAAAGGATGTTTTGTAGAAGTGCATTCTGGGAATAATTTGCTGTGTTCCAGGAAAACGCCTGACTCGGGCTCTTTGAACAGGAGTTACTGGCACATGCAGCCTAAGGGGGTAGGGCAGTGAATGATGGGTATAATCAGATTGTGCTTGACATGAGGTCAGTTACTTGAGAATGAACACCACAAGGTGTGTGGTCAGGACACAAGCTCCATCACTTCAACTTGACTTCTGTTTCTGTGCTTCACCTTCTAGTGTACAGGGGTGCTTCTTTGCCTACAACTGAACTCCAGTGAGCTATCTTGGAGTAAGCTGGCTCCAGCTTTGTTTCTCGATAAGGCTGATGCTCTGATATTAGGCTGAAATGCTTGTGACCTTACTTCCTTCAGACCTGGCTGCCGAACAAGAAAGCAAATAAATCCAATTGACGGAATCTCAGAACTACAAAAAAAAAAAAAGAAAATAAATTTGTAAGGCTCATTTGAGAATTCTAGACAGCTAGTTCACTGGTTATCAGCAGTGTTGTGCACAAATGTCAAACAGATCATTGCATACAGATAAATTAGATTATACAATGAACCTTAGTCTCCTGAAAATGTGACCATTTTATAAGACACTCCAAAGGGCATATAAAGAGCTCTTATTTTGCAACAGTATGAACATGTTTCAAGGAATAAATAAATTTTTCACTTATACACAACAGTCTCTATGTTTTTATCTACAACTAGAGTATGGCAAAATGTCACATCACAATATTTCAGGAAGTTTTACATAATATGCCACAATATTTATTATTTCTGACATCTGCTAAGTTGCAGACAAAAATAAGCCAACATTTAAAACAATACTACCAACAACATTTTACATGCTGTGCTGCTAATCCAATCATAATAAACAGGACTAATTATGTATTTTAATTAAAAATGCCTTTGGGAAGTGTTTTTAAGTAGCGATGATAACCATGATATACTCAGAAAAGCATATTGTGACATAATTATGTAATTTATCACAATGACAACAAATAGTGTATTGCCCAGAGCTATCTATAAAGTATAGAACCATGTAGCTCTAGCACAGCAGTACAGTTGGTCTTGTATATCACTCTACCCCAAGTCAAACATAAATCAGCGAAGGCCTGGAAACAGTGTAAAGATGCAGCCTTATTAAACAACTGAACCAACAAGCCACAAAAAGAAAATCAGCAACACGCAAGCAAAACCACAATGGGAGGAGGTAAACCATGAACCACCTTCTGTAAGTAGTCTTTTTCAATCCAGATGGGACACCCTTGTAGAGTGTTCTTGTCGAAAGGATTGCCTGATGAGATCCAACAAAAGAAGGCCTTGCTTGGGCACAGAGAGTAAAAGCCTTCAAATAAACACTTCCCGTTCTACTATACCCTTGTGAGCCCTTGAGAAGTGTCCAGATAGACCCACGAGACAGAGATTTATGGCTGACACAGAGTGGCCAAGGGATAGTGGTAGAGCAAAGCACCTGTTCAAATGAATGCTAAATGTAAACGAGCCTTGGGCTGTTAAAACAGCTCAGATTGGCTGGATGACATGTACTATGTCAGCTGAGTCACTGAAATTCAGACCAATTTAGAAACATCTCCGGTGAACATGCCCCCAACCTAGCACCCCCACCCCCTTTTTTTTCCCTTTTTTCTGTCCTGCTCCCTCTTCTACCTCTCTCAATTCCTCTTGTCTGTACATTTACAAATGCACCCAGTCTGACTCACTGAAATTGGAAATCTATAAGAAGCTGCAATCCTGTCACTGTCCATGGTATCTGAAAAGATGTGCGCTGGCACAGCCTTATAAAAACATACCATCATAGAACAAAATGGCAAGATAGGCCGGCATAGTAAGATACTGTAGGCATATCTGTATCATTTGAAAGCAAAAATATCAATACTTAGGCTCTACAGGCCTTCTCCGGGGGGGTAAGATTCATTTTGTGCAGAATGGTCGGAGGGCTTGAACACAAACAGCATCCTTAACAACATTCTTATTAGAAGCAAAGTAAAGTAAAAGGTTTTCACAAATTATTTCAATAACAAACACAAATGCATTCTCTATATACTGAAGCCTACAAAAATGGGTCATTATCTGGACAGATGAGCTAGCTCTAGAGAAAGCAGGTTACTGGTCTCAGTGTAATTTTGCTGCTGCTACCTTAACACACATTCTGATGTTAATTTATTCTTTTCATCCTTTAACAAGCAGCAGTCCACTGTGGCATTATTCATGTTATTCAGGGAATGGTACAAATAAATATTCAGAGCCTTCAAACGCAGCATCATTACAAAGCTAGGATGAAATTACATTTTGAGACTTTGACGTGCATAATATTTATCAATTTAACGACAAACACACAGAGGCGAAAAAATGGAAACCCCCTTCAAGTCACATTATGACAATATAAAAAAAATCACTGCGCAGCTGCACATTCAGGCTACAACACATCAGACGAGAGCTGCTCTGAATGAAAAACAACAGCGTTTAAAATATGAGACTACGAGGATACTGCCAAACAGTGTGAAATGTTATAATATTAAAATACAGCAAGGGTTTATTTGAATGTAAAAGGCTCTAACTGGACCAGAGGTCTGTAAACTGGACGCTGGATTTGGTTTGACTGTAGCACTTTCATCAAGAAAATGACCCATTTTTAAACCTTCCCTCAGTTGTAAGGACAGTCAGATGTTAAGTGGACAAATACGCCTCTCTAAGCGTGTTCTCTTACCGCCTCGACACTTCCATGGACAGCGGTTACCAGTGTTTGTACCGGAGGCGGCTGCTCCCCTTTCCCTCCTTCCGACGCCATCTTCTCTCTGTAGAGGACTGAGGAGTGAGGGCAGCACACACCGCCGCGCAAAATAACGCATCCGGCACTGTTTAAAGAGCGGGGCTGCCTGCGAATCGCCTACTGACAGAAAAACAAACCTCGACACTAATTACATGAGCGAAGCGGGTAACGTGGTGGACTCCGGGGGCGGGGAGGGAGTTTTGGTGGGAGATAAGAGAGAGAGAGCTTTCAGGAGCAGGTTGGCTTTTCGGTGTAGGCGTGAACCGAGTGTGTTCCAGCTGCGCCGGAGCTGCAGCTCGACCTGAGAGCCGAGACACACACAGACCTGCCCTCACACAGTGACGTCAGCGAGCCGAGCTGCTCCAACACAACTGTTTTAACCTCTTATCCGCCGACATTATAACGAGGGCACAAAATATCACAATACTGACTTAGTTTCCAGTCAGGATATTCTCGTCACATCACTAGGCTATCTTAAAACAGCATATAAAAACGGCTAATTACAAATGCTAACACATTAACAGGACGGTAAACACATCTCACTGTATATAACGTAACTAGGCTAGTGAAATGAAGTGAACTACAGTTCTCTGTCAGTAACCTAGCAACCAACATTGAGTAGCGCTGGCCTGACGGGATGGCCTTATTTACGTTTACAAACATGATAGTCAAAGCTTCCCTCAACGTTTTACAATTTTGGGTCCTATAATTGCGACATAATATGTGTTCAAGTTGTTTTTGGTCGGAGAAAATGGCCACCACGACGAAAAACTTTTTTACTTTAGTATCCGCACAGAATCAATATACATGCACCTGACCACTTTCTGTGTTCTGCTTATATTTGTTGCTACTGCTAATCAATATAAGTGCAAGTTGTGCACAAGATATATAAACACCTGGACTGTAGAGTACACAGGCAAAACTACAACTAATACACTCAAAATTGCTACTGTATGTTCATCCATACAGATTCAGTGGTGTTCAGCTGACAGAGAACCTCACCTGGTTTTCCCTCATCACCAGCTCCAAAAGAAAACCCAACAGCATCTCTACTTTCTGAGGAAAGCTCATCTGACACCTCTCATCCTCACCGCCTTCTAAAGAGGAACCATAAAGTCCATCCTGAGCAGCTGTATTACTGTATGGTTTGGGAATACTGTCTGGTTTAGGAATTGCACTGCTTACTTGCGGTTTCTGATAGGGGCTATTTGGGCAGCTGCCCAGGGGCACTTAGTCAAGAAGTATAAAACAGATAGTTCGGGTCCTAAAATCTGATTTGCTAAGCCGCGTTCAGAGCCCTTGTAGAGTCCCCGAAATACCACGGCTCCAACCTCATCACAACATCTGAATGATGTATTAATGAGCTACGAGTTTATCAGATGCTGTAGATTGATATTCGTTGTTCGCAAGGGCACCAAATAGGCTAGGACCACCCCTGATCTGACCGCAAGACTCTCCAGTGCAGAGGTGTCAAACTCCAGTCCTGGAGGGCCAGATTCCTGCAGAGTTTGGTGATTTCTGTGCTCTGGCACTACAATTAAACCTGCTCATTACCTGCTGAGCAGAATCAGGTGTGTTTGATCAGGAAGATCACAAAACTCTGCAGGAATCCAGCCCTCTAGGACTGGAGTTTGACACCCCTGCTCCAGTGTATAGTGAGGACCTCTAATAAGATCGTTGGGGTCTCTCTCCCATCTCTCACAGAAATATACAAGTGCTGCATTTGGAAAGCTCTCAGCATTGTGGAGGACCCATCGCATCTATCACATAACGTCTTCACCTGCTGACTTTTGGTAGAAGATACCACAGCATTCAGACCCTCAATGCTAAACAGTTTCATCCCTCAGGCTATCAGCCTCCTTAATGTACACAGTCTGACTCTCAGGGACTAAATATCACTGCACATTTGCACAGCACTGTATTTGCACATTGTACTATAAAACTGCTTATATAAACTCTGTAATCTGCTGCTAAAAACACACACTGAAGGCTGGAATCTTGCTTCTCACTAGATATCACTCAGTACCATGTACTGACCAACATCACATTTGTCATTCGTCCTGTAATGTGTCTTCGACTAGTCAGACAAGCAGTGCTTTGTATTTATTTATTAGGACCTGTATTTATTGTATGTTTATTGTATGTTCTTTATTGCACTTGTGTTCTGTGTTACACCTGGCCCTGGAAGTTGCACCTGGTCCAGTGGACATAAAACACCTGGTCACACTGTGAGTGTTATGTCCACTGACCTTAACTCACCACCCAAGATATTCATATGTAATGTGCAGATGGGTGCAAAATTGGACTAGTTATCACAGCGTAAACCCAGCTTTAGTAAAATAAAGATAAACCTAAACCATTCTTTCCTCCTCCAGGAAGACTTTTTTTTAAAGTGGCATCTGCTTTGCCATCCTGTACAATTTTCAGAGCATACACTAACTAATATATATGGATGTAATGTAATGCTGCAAAAGATAGAATTTCATTTTTTTTTAACTCTAGTGCCCATTCTGCTTGTCTGGAGTCCACACATGAAATATGTCACAGTGTGAACTGTATGCCTTTTGTTTCAAACATATTTCAATCTTTTTCAAAGCAGCAATGAATTCTGAGCCAGAAGAATAGAGCTGTCCAAGGCTGTGATTAAGCTTGAACCCATTTTCTGGTGCAGTCACATGCCCTACCTAGTGAACTAAAGATTAAATAATTGTATTTTGTGGCTGGAACCCCATAGGATTTTAAGTGCTTTGTTCTAACTTGGCTCTCTAAATCTATCCACATTAGAACTGATCCTACGTAACACAGGTCAACAAAATGAAATTGTTGTAAACCAAAATGTGTTTTTTTTCATAATTCTACTTAACTGATTTCAGAATTTTCCAGTTATTCTCATCACATTACATTTTCTCTCAATCAATAAAAGAGGAAAACGTTAGCATAGATCAGGTAGTATATTACTTCCACATATCAGTATCTGTAAAGGTCCAATATTATACCACTTTTTACTTGTTAACTTTTAATTAACAAGTTGCCTGAGGGTCTAAATGAAATGTCTTTCACATTTCTGGCCAAATGTTCTCAGATAAGCCTGTTTGATGTGTTTTAGACATCTGATGAATGACAGGATGAAAGGAGGCAGGTTTTATGTACATGAGGGCAGTGCTGAAACTCATGGACAGCAGAGAGACACACGGACTCACCAAACAATCACAGCATTTAAATCATAAAGGTTTATTTCTCAGCTTTGTTGTCACTACTCTCCTTGACTTCAATTCACTTCACTGAGTGTTCCTGTTCTACCTTAAATAATGCAGCAGTTACAGTCAAGCACTACTGACCGATTTATAGTACTTTAACCCTGTCATTTAAGGTCGAACTGAGAATTCTCTCTCTCTCTCTCTCTCTCTCTCTCTCTCTCTCTCACACACACACACACACACACACACACACACACACACACACACACACACACACACAATATGAGTTGGGTGTGCATCATTATCTCATAATGTCTTCTGTTCTTTCATAGTGATTCTATCAGATTAATAAGCTAATACACATACAAGCAGCACTAGTCTAGCTTGGCAAAGTGCAAAATTAACCTTTTATAAAACAGTCATATGCATATCGAAACCCCACCTAACATTACTAACATACAGAGTGATAAACTAACATCACTTACTGAACTCACTGGCATTGACTGTCTGTGTGCATGCATGGAAGAGAGGCAGGGGAGGGGGAGGAGAGAGAGTGGATTAGTCCATTTGTGAAGCAGCGGGAGAGGTGAGATTATTGTATTGTCCTTGTTAAAATATTTAGTTTAAACCATATGTATTTTATTTGGATCTTTTTTTATCAGCTTATGAGAGATAAATGTACATAAAAAAAACTTTTCCTCTTCAAAACATGACCCCTAAAAGGGGATCAGGGCCAAATTTGACTCATTGGGATTTAGGCCCATCAATTCAATGAATTGCAATAACAAACACTGTCAATGCAAACTATTTTAAATTTAGGAAAATAATCAGTCTACCTCACAGATACATTTTAACAATGATTTTTGCTTTATTTGTTGCACATTAGAACTGAATTTCAAATGTACAAATTACAAACACTTTGAAAAAAAAAGTGTACAAACACTTTGGCCAATGGAAATGGGAAAACAAGGCCAAAATCACAACTGGAAAAACTAACACTATGGGTCTTTGCTTATCCAAAAATATGTTCTGATAGAAAGAAGAACTCGAACTAGACATTGTGGTAGACTTTGAAACAATTTCTATTTTTGTTGATGCACAGTGGAACTGCGCTTTAGCCAAATACAAGACTGTACATTTTTCTATCTACAAAGGACCAATACACCCAGAGGGTCATTTTTGACCCATCGTTTTTTGGACTAGCTAATAGTCACTAATTTATACTAAAATAATTTAAAACATACTTCTATGCATTCTACAAGCTATTACTAAACAGATTAACAAAAATACAAAATTTTTACCAACCTCTGATTTGCTGAGAAGCCAAATTAGTTTCTTGGGTTTGTAGCAAATCAGCATGTGGCAGCCGTCTTGTCAATGACACTGTAACTCAGCTCAGTTCAATATTCTCTACATAGGTGTCACTATGCAGGGGTCGGAAGTGGCACTCTGGGCTTTTGTGGTTATATTTAATTTTTTTAAAATGTTTGTTCATTTTGGATGGCAGCAATTAACCACAAGCCAAATTTGACCCCGTGGGTTCTCCAGGGTAACTTCAAGTGACACCTCAGGTTTGGTGCATATTATCATTTTTGTGCTGCTGTGGTCTTTGCTTTGGCCATGTTGTGGTATTCTTATGCTATTTTGGCTGTTGTAGTGAGGTTGTTTTCATAGAATGGATCTGTATCTCAAAAAATGTGTGAAATTGAAATGTACACAGTAAATCTGCCAGTGTTAAATCAACTGTTAGAGTTAAATTAACACCCTCAGTGTTAATTTAACTCTAATAGTGTTGATTTAAAACTGCCAGATTTACTGTGTACTACTTATTCATCAGCACCTTATTATAACTTTCTGTTCTACTTCAGATGAAGCAGCAGTAGTATAAGATGCATATAAGAACTTAAGACTGCTTGGAACAGTATGTGTGTGTGTGTGTGTGTGTGTGTGTGTGTGTGTGTGTGTGTGTGTGTGTGTGTGTGAGAGAGAGAGAGAGAGAGAGAGAGAGAGAGAATTCTCAGTTCGACCTTAAATGACAGGGTTAAAGTACTATAAATCGGTCAGTAGTGCTTGACTGTAACTGCTGCATTATTTAAGGTAGAACAGGAACACTCAGTGAAGTGAATTGAAGTCAAGGAGAGTAGTGACAACA
>BRDA01009388.1:14573-40002 GCA_036984385.1 Crenuchus spilurus | reverse complement strand
AAAAAAAAAAAAAAAAAAAAAAAAACACCTCCCCCCCGACCCAAAATTTTGGTGAAAAAGGATGATCACCAATTTTTTTTTTTTACTTGGCCTTAATAACAAGACATTGTGATGTATTGTTTCAAAATAAAAGCCATTTAAATTATAACTATTATTTTTGTACTCTTTTAGACTGTTATTATAAGGAATCCTCTTGCTATCACTTAACAGTTCACTTCACAATGGTAGTACACCACCTGTACTTATCACTCAGTTAATTGTTATTAATTATAACAATTAACATAACATAACTAGAAAAGTGCATTTCCTGAAGGAAACGCGGGATATTGCGGATTGCTAACATGGCCCACAAGCTAAGGTATCCCAGTTGGTTTGTAAGGTGATGCTTTGGTATTTGTGGTGGTTGCTATGGCCCTCAAGGCGGCTGCTATGGCCCTCAAGGCGGCTGCTATGGCCCTCAAGGCGGCTGCTATGGGACCTAAGGCAGTTGCCATGTCTCTGTGAAAATGAATGGGAAGAACGAGGGATGAAAAGATGACAAAAAGAGAAGTGCGGGTCAGTATGGCCCTGCACTAGAGTTCTGTTATCTGTCATGATGGAGTACATGAATGTTGGTGGCTGTTGGGACACAGAAACTCTGTGGCTTGAGTGTATGTGAAAATGAATGGAAGTCAATGGGAGGAACAAGGGAAGAAAAGATGACAAAAAAAGGAGTGCGGGTCAGTATGGCTCTGGACTAGAGCTCTGTTACCTGCCATGACGTAGTAAATCAATTTTGGCTGTTGTTGCGCAAATGGAATCCTGGAATTTGGTATGGCCAAAAATGAATGGAGGTCAATGGGACGTAAAAGGGATGGCAATAAAACGACAAATAAACGAGTGCGGGTCAAAACAACAGCGAATTTGTGTTCGGGAGGCCTATAGTGTCTCCGAAACGGTGCAAGTCGGTCAAGCAGAAGTACAGTAGATGAGCATGCATTTTTGCTCCTCATTCATTCTCTATGGGGGAAAAAATCCCAGATTAAGGACGTTTTTAGGAAAACCGCAAATCCGATCAAAATTCTGTATACGAGCCTGGATCACACAATCGGACCGAACAATCTGGAGTTGGAACAGTGTCAATATCTCCAAAACTGCGGGACAAGAAGCGCGTCAAAAATCCAGCGGAGGAAGAAGAAGAGTATATGAAAAACGAATAACAGTATATTGCGCATTGCTTTGCAATGCACAATATAATTAATATATCATCATGTATTAATAATACATGATGTGCTATTTCAAAATAAAGGCCTCGTCAACGCATTCATCACATCAAGACTAGGTTGCAATGCTTTTTTATCTACTCTCCCAAGGTGCTCTACTATACAACTACAGCTAGTTCAGAATGCTGCTGCCAGGGTTTGACTTGAAAGAGAAAAAATAAAGACTCAGTAAAATACTTTTAGCTGCATTTATGCAAGAAAGGTGCAATACAAATAGAGTATTATAATTTTTTATTAACATATGTTTGAGCTCAACATAGTCAACTACCATACAACATATGTACATAAAATTTTAATATTTACAAATATTTACAAGAAATATATACATATAAACTAGTGCTGGGTGATAAAACGATATTGATTTGTTTCATGATAAATTTTCCCTTGATGACGATGGTAAGCCAGGACAATAGAATTTGATAAGCATTAACGTTCGTTTCCATTTTGTGCTCTGCACATGTCTGCTGCTCTAATGCTCCTGTCGGCTGCGGCTCCACCCCTCTCCCCGGATGGGTGCATCAGCAGGAACGTCCCATCCAATGGCTGCACTGTGGAGGCGGGTCTACAAATGGAGCTGTGGACAGTTGGGGAGAGAGTAGAGCAGCTGAGAGTTTTAGTGTGTGCTTGTATTCTTGAGAACTGAGTTTAGAGAGAGTCTCCCGATTTGTGTGATACTGCTGCTCGTTAGATCCCCTTACCAGCACCGCCAACGGATTCACCCTAATCACGCAGCACAAGAGAAACGAGCATAAACAGCTGTGATGTGAGCGAAGAAACAAGTAAACATCACTCTCTTTACACAGCAATACGTCACACTGCGCACTTCTTGCTGCTGCACGTGTGTGTGTCTGCTCTCACTTTTCTGCTCTGAAGTTTATTATCAAAAATTTCATATTGTGATAATTATCAAGATCGATCAATATATATTGTGATAAATTTTTTTGGTCATATCGCCCAGCTCTAATATAAACTTTTCCATATTTGGGACACTTGAGGTATTCTACAGTTTATATCCTGGCACAGTTCATGGAACCATTGTCCACAAGTGTCGCACTGAATCAAAAAAATTGCAGAGATCTTAAAGATGGTTATCAGGGGTCCTGAACTAAATCCCTGGTGGTCCAGGTCCAGAAGGTTTCAACATGTAACAGATGGCACATTTATTGTCCAAATCAAGCACCCAAAAAAACGAACAAATAAAAATCAGTAGGATGTATTAATTATGGATTCCACATTTAAATAATGCTGCTTTATAAATGGTTTATAAATCATTATAAAGTTTATTAATAATTATTATGTTGTAAATACTTTAAAAAAAAAAAAAAACACTAATGATCAGTTACAACACATAAATATTAAGGGCAACAGTGGCCTATCAATTGCCAAATAGTGATTCTATGTTCATTTATACTCTCAAACCTCATCTTTCTGGATGCTTATCCTACTTTAGTCTAAATATAGAGTGAAAATAATAAATGTTCTTTACATTACATTTTTATTTCATTATACACCAGAATGTCTTAATTATATTAACTTAATTATATAATTTTTATTGATCAGTGGAATCAATGATGGGTTGGTTTAATCAAATTTTTTTTAAAAAGTCTCTGCATTGTTTTGTGTCTGTGTGATGATTCTTCAAAGTACAACTCGGAGATTAGCTTTCACAGGTTTCCAGCGAACCCTGAGGTATGAGCTCAGTGACTTCTAAAGATTCATAGACAGTGGGGAAATTTATGGAGTGATTTTTGTGTCAAGTTTCACAATAGCAAAAATAAATCTGCAAGCAAAATCCACAGAAACATGACCATAAAGTATATCTTGTGCATGCCAAAATTAAAACATTTGCATTTTGACCATTTTTTTGGTTTCAATGTTTCTTCTTTTTTTTTTTAATTTTTCCACAATTTTTGGTTTCATTATTTTTGTCTTTTTGCGTCTGGAATCTCTCTCTGCTTCTACTCCGCATTTTTTTGCTTCTGAGTTTCTGAACACTTTTCACATATGGGTGGGACTTAGAAGGTGGCGTATGCCTTGGATTTCCATTGGTCACTGACAGCAGCTTTGAGTCCACCTCTGAGACAGAGCCACGCCTACCACATCTGCTTTACACACAGCGTTTTCAAAAATGGCGGAACGCAGGGTTTGTAATTCATAGAACTGAATTTTGCCATTAAAATGTATAGAAAGGTTAAAATGAATTGCAGATTGCAGATACTCATGTTTCTTGAACACATCAGTGTTTTCTCTCCATCCAGATCCCTAAAACTTTAAAAAGCTCACGTTGGTGAAGTGTGCTCAGTATTAACCGTCATGCTTAATGTAGGTATTATTTGAGCAGCGGATCATTCACAGCTCAGCTGTGACAGTGACATGGTAGTGACATGTTAGTATGCAGAGTTTTTAAACATCTAATTTGCTGGGCTGAGATTTGTCCACTAAATATGTGACCCCGTCAGGGAAAACCAGGCCAAAGTTACTGGGCAATTTACTGAGACATCGTGTCAATATCGTGTCACTCACATTAGCGAAAAAACTTAGCCACTCGGTATTATTGCTGTAAATGAAAGGTAACAGTCTCAGATATCTATTGTAGTACATATTTTGATCAAAAACAAAATTCACAAAAAAGTTGTTTTGAAAAAAAAAAAAAAAAACTGGCCAGGTTTTCCCTGGTGGGGTCACATATATTAGACCATAAATATCCTTACAGCAGTGTCCTGTGGTCAGATAGTGACCGCTGATAAAGGCAGAGAGGAAGACTAACACAAATCTACAACAGTGAGCTACCTTCAGTAATTATACACGTACATGATGAACCAAAGAGCTCGGCGAGTGACAGTGAGTGTACATAGTTTTTAAAGTTTCAGCAGCACAACATACTAAAACACGTCAGTTTCACTGCTGTGCAGAGCTGATAATCCAACATGTCATTGTTACAGCTGAGCTGTGAATGATCCCCTGCTCAAATAATTACGTATTTTACGTATTAGCGTGACTGTTAATACTGGGCACACTTTACCAACGTGAGCTTTTTAAAGTTTTAGGTAACTGGATGGAAAGAAAATATTCAAGAAACATGAGTGTCTGCAATATCTACAGACCATTTGGCAATTAATTATAACCTTTGTATACATTTTAATGGCAAAATTCAGTTCAGCTGCTGTGAATTACAAACCCTGCGTTCTGCCATGTTTGAAAACGCTGTGTGTAAAGCAGACATGGTGGGCGTGGCTCTGTCTCAGAGGCAGACTCCAAGCCCCTGTCAGTGACCAATGGATATTCAAGGCTAACGCCACCTTCTAAGTCCCACCCACACGTGAAAAGTGTTCCAAAAGTCAGAAGCAAAAAAATGCGGAGCAGAATCAGAGAGAGATTCCAGACGCAAAAAGACAAAAATAATGAAACCAAAAATTGTGGAAAAAAAAAACAAAAAAAAAAACATTGAAACCAAAAATGGTCAAAATGCAAATGTTTTATTTTTTGCATTCACGAGATATACTTTATGGTCATGTTTCTGTGGATTTTGCTTGCAGATTTATTTTTGCTATTGTGAAACTTTTGGGCTCTTTCAGTTTAAGAGCTTTACATTGTCCATCGCTCTCTTTAATTAGCTGCTGTTGAAGCTTGAATGATGTGCTGAATGTCATTTATAGTTATTTTTGGCAAATCTTGAAGTTGTGGCTTTTGTTTTGAACTCAGTTTATTCACCATACCATACCACTTACCATAATGTTTAGCTCTATGAAGAAAACAGCGTGAGGACTGGTTTGAAGGAGCTTTTTGAAGAGGAAGCTGGTACTTACTGCAGTAGAAAATCTGAGTTGGTTAGAACCTACAAAATCAGCCTGTGCCTACACTTTTCCATAAGCACAACACAAGTGAAAAGGTGGGCATTTTATTTCCATATTTATAGCCAAGTACAGTATCTTAAAAAAAGTGAGTGCACCATCACACTTGCACATATGTGATTATATTTTTTCATAGGACAACACCATAGAAATGAAACTTATATAAGGATATTAATATATAACTTTGAGTAGTCAGTGTACAGCTTGTATAGCAGTATAGATTTACTGTCTTCTGATCATCACTTAAAACAGCCATCAACGTCCAAATAAGTGCAACACAAGTGAGACAACCTCACACTGAACATGTCCAAATTGTGCCCATATTGTGTGTGGTTGATTTGATTCATTCATTCATAGTGTCAATAGTTTTTGTGAACACCATTATTATTCATCAGGCTCTGCTTCAGACTGTCACAGTACATGTTGGAATTCATCTTTCCCTAAATGAACAGCACTCATGCAGCCCCAGAGCATGATGATACCACCATCATACTTGACTGTAGGCAAGACACAGTTATCTTTTTACTCCTCAGTAGGGTGCTACCACACATGCTGAACACCATCTGAGCCAAACAAGTTTATTTAGCTGTCATCAGACTTCAGGACATCGTTGCAGTAATACATTCTCTTGGACTGCTTGAGCAAGCTGTTTGCTTTGTTGTGCTTCTGGTTCAGAAGAGGCTTCCTTCTGGGATGATGACCATGCAGACTGAGTTGATGCAGTGTGTTGTGTGGTCTGAGCACTGATAGGTTGACCTCCCACTTCTTCAACCTCTGCAGCAATGCTGGCAGCTAGAGCTGCAACTATCAAATATTTTTGTAATCGAGTACTTCGTCAATTTTTTTTTTTTTTTTTTTTTTTTAAAATGATTGAATAATCTGATAAATCATACTTTTTGTGTTTTTAAGCAACTATATCAGTAGTGTGTTATGCAACATGAAAAGCTACTTAAAATGAGCAAGTTATTGTTATTAAAAGTTAAAAGTTCCTGGTTTAAGGACCATGGTATCCCTGTTCTTAATTGGCCTCGCCTGACCTTAACCCCATAGAAAATCTATGGGGTATTGTGAAGAGGAAAATGCGATTATGCCAGACCCAACAATTCAGAAGAGCTGAAGGCCGCTATCAGAGCAACCTGGGCTCTCATAACACCTGAGCAGTGCCACAGACTGATGGACTCCATGCCACACCGCATTGCTGCAGTATTCCAGGCCAAAGGAGCCCCAACTAAACACTGAGAGCTGTACATGCTCATACTTTTCAGTTGGCCGACATTTCTAAAAATCCTTTTTTTTTGTATTGGTCTTAAGTAATATTCTAATTTTCTGAGATACTGAATTTGGGATTTTCATAATATAATATACAAATAATATACAATAATATACAAGTTTCACTTTTTGAATTGAATTACTGAAATAAATCAACTTTTTCCATTAACATGTACTTCTGTTGTCTAGGGAAGAACTCATGGCAAAAGTCGGCAGACTAACCTGAAATCGGTGAAAGTGGAGAAGCAGCAGAAACAGGAAGTGGAGATCAGACTGTCAATGACAGTGTTTGAACTTGCTCAGGCTATGAACAAAGACATAGGTCAGTGGACATGGTATAGATTTAACTTTTTCATGTTTCGTTTTACTAGACAAAACTCTTGTTTTTAGGTTTATATCACTTTAACATTTTTGCACCTTTACAGATCATGTTTATAATGCCCTACTTCACACATCTGTTGATCTGAAGCCAAGCACTGTTTTGGAGGAGAAGTGGATAACAGAGGCTATAAAGAGATCTGGGATGAAGTATAAATGGGCCACGATAGTGGAAACCAAAGTCAGAGAAAATAAAGACTTCCAGAGACAGTAAGAAGTTATCTGATTCGTAATTATAAAACTTCATTACTCTCAGTAATCAAAATGTGATGCATGGAACAAATTATTGTACTTTGCTTTAACTTTAGCCATAGTTTGTTATGGACATTAGCATTGGGACAGTAAATGGTATTATTGAATATCACGACTTGTAATTTTTTTATTTTATTTAGCAGGACAATGCACATTAATAACAGTATCTCTGTAACATGCCAGAATTAGCCGAAGGCTAGTTTTCATCTGTAGTCCTGGTGGCCAGTTGTACAGTGGCACCCTAGAAGATGTAACATGTTGAACAATGAGTCATTTACAATTGACAATTAAGAACAGCATATTAAGACAGTGTTGGTTCATTACAGGAAAAGCAGAAAAAAGCAGTGAAATACAAGGGGGGGGGGATGTTTAGTAACACATAAGAGTAGAAAAGTGAGTATCAGACATTAATAAAACAGATTAAGACATTTAATAAATGCATGATAAAATGTCAGTGTTGGTAAAATCTTAAAACATACAAAGTTTACAAGGGGTCAAGAGAGAGTCACACATTCACAAATGGAGCTCAAAGTGTCAGCAGCAAAGATTTAGTTGACAGGTCTGGTTACTAATCAGCCAGTGTTTTAGGTGAGAGCGAAATAATTTGTGTTAATGTTTCTAATTTTTGTTGGAATGGTATTCCATTCGTGAGAAGCTTTAACCGAAAAAGCTGACTGACTAAAAGCACTTTTTCTAAGTGAGATAACACAATCACCTCTGGACACACCTCGAGTGATTCTATGTGTGGATGTTCTGAGACTGACAATCACTAAGAGGAGGTGGGGCCATCCCGTGTAGGATTTTATGTCTGACAGGCATTTGTGTACTTAATAAGATTGTCCCAACTTAGAAGACTATATTTTGATAAAATGAAGCAGTGATGAGTGTTGTTAAACAATAATTTAAACCAGTGACGATATTAAGTAGATTGTTTTATTTTTTTATCACATACGATTACCACATCGCCTTTTTATTATGGCCTTTATTTGACCATTGACTTTGTACAAGCATTCTAATTTATGGTGATTACAATTTTTATTAGGGGTCCGAGCACCTATTTACATTTACATTTGAGGCATTTACATTTGAGGCATTTAGCAGACGCTTTTTTCCAAAGCGACTTACAATTGGGGGTTAGGTGCCTCAAGGGCACTTCAGTCGTGACCTACCTGGGATACGAACCGGCGACCTTCAGGTCACCAGACCAGATCCTTAACCACTAGGCCATGGCTGCCCCTAAGTTGGGACCTATGGTGCAAGGAACCCTGTTATATTTGTTAGGATTATTATTTTTATTTGTTCCGCCCTAAAACGAATCATGCAGACCAAACTGTAAGGCTGAGATACACGAAACTTGGTCAATAAGTAGTAGTCCCCCTATTACTCGGGCGTTCGCACTGCAGATATGATGGCAGATAGCGCATGTCAACGTGTTTGGCCCTCTAACTCAAACACCATAAGACCTAGAAACAAAATTCTTTTTTTAAATGACTCCTTTGCTCAAAGAAAGTTAATCTACCTTTTGGACCATTAAGCTCTGCCCACTGAGATTTTTTGCTAATTTGCATAATATTCGGACCAACTTTTCCTAGGATTTTTATATTCGAACCAACCAGTCTTAGCATTTTTGACCAGTCCTGTTGTGCCTAATGTTCAGAAGAGAAGGTAGATCAATAATTATTAAAAAGCATTGAAATTTGTAAACAAAATGGCCACCATATGCAAATTAGCTTTTCTGGGTAGTGCATTTTCCATTTAAACAGCTGTACCTCATGAGTCCTTGAGTCTACTTTGACAAAACATTACAGCAGTATTAAGGAAAGAATTCTGTGGTAATGTAAAAGAGTTGGCGTGTACATAGGGGGTGCTATAATGGCTAGTAGCTACTTAAATTAATTTCATTAACAGTAAGTTTTTCTTACATTTTTAGCAAAGTAATGCAGTTGATTCATTCAGAGTAGTTCAGAGAATCTTTTTCACCCTTTGGTGTTTTTATTCAACTAAGGCCTACCATACACCTGACGATTTTGAAAAGACTCTGAAAAGACTTAACAGGCTGAAGTCTGACACCATCTCACATCTACAGACTTTTTAGTCACAGTCTAGTCACAGTCTTAAGATTTTGGAAAGACTGTGGATCTTGCAGGGTCACTAATTTAAAGACTAAAACTAGATTTCTTTTGAGATTTCCCATCTGCTTTCATTTTACATAGAATTACTGCAATAAAGAGCAGAATTACTGCAAAATGTGTATTTATTAAACCTTTCTTTGTATCAAAAACAACTCAACACACAATAAGACAACATAGAGTGCAAAATAAAAATATAGTAACTTACATTACAAATACAGAGCTATCAGAGCTCAAAATACTTTCAACACTTAATCACTATGATTCCCATCCAAGGATTACTGGTCCTGTGTCTGCAGGCTCCTCATTTTCTTTAAGCTGTTGGTGAAAACAATAACTTTTTAATTAAGTAGCCCCATTCAGTAGGGTTTAGTTAGCTAGTTAGCGTTAGCATAGCACACTCACCTGGGATTTCAAGGGCTTCAGCAATTTGTCCACTTTTTTCGTTTTCATCTCTGTTGTGTAATAAATGGTAAAACTCTTTCTCACTCCACAGCTCCACCAGGTTCTCCTCCTTTTCTACAATGCAGGAGAACTGTAGTTTCTGAGCTCTTGTCGGCCATATTTACCCACCAGGTATTCATGTACTTGCCTTTGAGGCTTCCCGTAGCTCTCCTATTGGTTGCTGACAGTGTTCACGTCACTATTTGCGCGAGCCAACTCTTACGACTTGCGATAATATTAAACATGTTTGATTTTATTGGAACACCTTGATGCGAAAAAGACTGACTAAAACTTTCAGTCCTGACCACTTTACACTTAACGATCGAGATGACACGACTGCAACTCGACTCTAGCAAGACTCTCCAGATTTTATCCCGACTTTGAAAATTTGTCTGCGACTGTAAAATTGTGTTCAAGTCGATAGGTGTGTGGTAGGCCTAAGTAAACATGACTGGCCTGGTTTATGCAAGCCATGGTTTTAATGAATTGGCTGTAACTCACAAGTTCAAACAATACTTGGCAAAATTGGTCACTTTAGGCTTTTGTAGGGTCATGCAACAGTAAAAACTTAGTGCTTATGCATGTGACAGTGGAGTATATTAAGGTGTTCACATTAAAGACTGATCACCTGTAAAATATGTCATCAACTCGGATATAAAAGGAGTCCTTTTAGACCTTCAGTGATCTGAAATGTGTATACTGATGTCATCAAAACTTCTGCATGAGGCCTTAGGTGAGACCCAGTTGACTATGTGACTCATATTGTACGGACCCCGTAATTGTCGCTAGCGACTATATTATTTCATTTGAGGTTATGTAACAGAAAAGATGGTGTTATATACTACAGAAATATAACAACAACAAATATACATTTTAAAAATGCAATAGCCACACTGCAATGAAGATAGCTCAAGGTCTTCACCCTGAAAGTTGTATAAGGAGAAAAATTATCCTGCATTAAAACAAATATAATATAAAATATAAAATCAGCTGTGAGAGACAATGATTAAATTGCTTAAGGCATAACCTACATTTGGGCGTAAAGAATTCAATTAATAGTCAATGACCGTGCACAGAATAGGCACTGGGTATATGCTGACTGTTCATTGGTCCTTTTTCCACCAGCTTCAGAAGAAGCAGGCCTTGATGAGAACTCCTAATTCCCTTATGACAGTTGAGAAATAATAATTAATTATTGAATAAAGAAGAGAATGTATGCATGAACCAATAAACAATGTAAACGGTTTTTGTTTAAATGTGATTAATTTAAGTATTTGTTTTAAATAGCAATGTATGCCCTTTAAAATTGATTACTTATAGGAAATAAACAGCTAAACAAATGTTTACTTATTTATTTACTGAATATTTAACATTTTCTGTACTAATATAGGATTGTACCATGCGCTGGGGCACTAAAAATCACTATGAGAATAGTTGGACAGATTCTATCTGCTGACTGATGTACAACCTGGCAGGGCATTGATGTGTTGTAATCAATGAACAAGGTTCTTAAGCCAGTTGCAGACTTCACTGATATTGACTTGGAAGATTGTCACCGTATCATCTCCATTTTTTTCCCTGAACACTTGTGCTTCTGAAAAGTGACAAAGTGGATCAGAAACATATGTAAACAAGGACATCTAATGTGGGATTTTAATGAGCAGAAATATGACTTGTAGTAAACCAAAAGATGGATGTGTGATGTTCCTGGCCCCCAGTTTAATGTCAAACAATGGTTTGGACCACACAGACTGAAATGATCCGATGTAACTGGAACAGGGTCAGGCAAGTGTGTATATGAGACAAGAAGAGGATGAGCCCCCATAAAATAATAAATACTGCTATGTGCTACTGCTGAATCGACAGCATATGAACAGGAACTATTGATGGAGATGATCCATTAGCATGCTGGCATATGAGCAGTAAATCTCTTCCCATAGTCATGAGACTTGAACACACATTTGTGTGTATGCAAAAAGCACCTTATCCAAGTGTGTTGTGTGTCCAAGTACAGCTGGAAATGTTGTTAGCCCATTTATCTTAAGACTCACAAAGTTAACATACTTGTTTTCCTTGCAAAGAATTTGTAGTGGAACGCAAGCTCAATTTCCTTCTCAACATACAACTTTGTACAATACTCATTATTCATTTCTGTGACAAAAGCCAGCTGTAAAAAAAAAGAATCAATAGATTTTTTTTGTCATAGTTAAATTATGTATTGGTTATCATTTAAAATGTAATATTAACCAAATGTCTGCTTTAAACTAAAGCTTTTTTAAATTCAGATTGTTGATTGCTTAAGGATGCTATGAGTTTGAAGCAGGCTTGTAATTTGGAGTTCAGTATTTATTGCTATAAATCTGAATAAAATCTTTGCAGAAGTACTCTGCCCAGTGCCCCCTAAAGGTAAACTGCTGTAGTTGTGAGTTCAAAAATACTTGCTGTAACAGCTGAAGATTATAGGTTTTGTGTATTATGGCATAAAGACATTAAATCACATAACTCCTGGGGTAATAAACTTTAATCAGAAATGTAATAATAATATCATCACCAGCTTTGTTGTTGTTGTTGTTGTTGTGATGGTGGTGGTGTTATTGTACATTTGTAAATAAAAACATTACTTTTTTCCAGAATGTTTTAATTCTACTTTGCTGTTTTTACTGAGATACAGCCAATCACTTACATAAGCTGCAATAAAAGTTTTTTCACTGAAACAAATGAAAGTTTTTATAATGCTCATGTGGGGTACTTCATTAATGATTTTTTTAACACCATAATATAGTTTATTGCAGGTGGTAATTGTTTTGATTAATTTGTTCCCCAAGTCTAATTGACTTTTTTGGACCTATTCTTTGTAGAGTTCCTCCAGATCCTTCTTGTTTAGTGAATCGGCCTCCAGTAGTAACCATTATGGGCCACGTGGATCATGGGAAGACCACATTGTTGGACAGCCTAAGGAAGAGCAACATTGCTGCAAATGAGGCTGGAGGCATCACACAGCACATTGGAGCCTTTCAAGGTACCAGGCTTACTGAATTATTAGTTCTTTGGGCTCTCATTCAAATACATACCTACAGATAAATCCCACATTTCTTACAATAAGATTTCCATTTGGTTACTGTCTAGTCCAGCTGCCCTCTGGTGAGATGATCACATTTCTGGACACTCCAGGACATGCAGCTTTTTCTGCGATGAGGGCCCGTGGAGCCCAGGTTACTGACATGGTCATTCTGGTGGTTGCTGCTGATGATGGAGTGATGAACCAAACTATAGAATCCATACAGCATGCCAAGAGAGCAAAAGGTATTTTTTGGTCTTAAACCTAATTGCCATCAACATGTTGCAACAACTATAATATGCTTAGTTAGCCATTCTTTTTACATGGTGTAAATAAGTTAAATTAAAAAACTGTTTATTCAAGGCTAATGAACAGCCTCCGTATTTTCTTTGTTTTCATATTTGTTGTTAATTAATTTTTTTCTAGTGCCAGTCATTGTAGCAGTGAATAAATGTGATAAGTATCACGCAGACCCCCAGAAGGTGAAACATGAACTGCTCTCCCATGATGTTGTGTGTGAAGAATTAGGAGGAGATGTTCAAGCTGTCCATATATCTGCTTTAAAGGTATTTGTATGTTTGTGTCTTTACTTTGCCATGTTCAGTGAAGCACTTTAAGCACCAACACTTTTTCAGTAAGTTACCTTTCTTGTAGAATTGTGCTTCAAATAAAGAAATTTGTTGACTAGATTTAGTTAATCATTTACAAGTCAATATTGCCTATATGGACAGCAATTAAAAAAGAAAAAGAGAACCTGTAAAACTGGTGTTAAATGCGATGCGGTCGAAAATTTGGGTGCACCTAACTTTTGTGCTGGAGCACCTAAGAAAAAAATTTAGGTGCACCAGTGCAAAAAGTTAGTCTAGTCTATTTCACAAGCTACTTATAAACTTAACATTGACAAATATACGATTCCCAGGTCAGCAGTGTGATGCACAGTTCTCAGTCGCTCTCAGAATTGTGTGTCTCCTCTGGGCTGCTGCTCAGTCAACAGGCTGCATGGACGTGACCTGAAGATGGCTTCTGGCGCCCTCTGCTGGATTAGCGGCACAATTACATAATGTTCCCAGCCCTGCAGGCGAGGAAAATCAAAAGTGTTTTGCTCTGCGCCGGCCGATAGACTTTTAAACGCTACATCGGCCAATAATATCGGTCAGGCTCTAATTACGTGTTACTAATAATAAAATTACAAAATGTATATTTAACATTAAAAACATATTAATATATTACATATTATTATTATTATTATTATTATTATTAAATATTTATTTAATAATAATATAACTTGTATTTATTTAAATATAATATAACTGTTAAAAGCATGTAGCATATAATTATTACCCAGTTCTTTTCAGTTGACTTCACTCCAATGCATTACCACCAATTACACACATGTTTAGTCTGTATGGTCAACAAACCTCATTTACATAAACTAAAGGATTAAGTTACATAAAGCTAGTTTAAGGGCTTACTGCTTACCTTTTTATTATAAACTTGTTTTTTCTCAGAAATGAGGTATAATTTTGTGATATTGACTATTTTTAATGACTTGTAAAGTAATTTACTAAAATGTCTTTTTGCCTGTGAGGCTGCACTTTGGGACACAGATATTTTACATTTTGTTTTGAGTCCAAATACATTGAAACCTCATTTGTCATGACTGTTTGTTAGTTTGTTCATTGTGTTGTTAAAAGCAATTGTTTGCACTTTTAAAGACAATTGTTATTAAACCTTGGTAATAGCAAAAATATACAGTCATGGCTGAAACAGACGTGTTAATAGCTGATGCGTGATGGTGTTTTGGTCAGGAGGACAGTAAACAGGTGCTGGACTGTACTTGATCAGGTGAAGAAGGTGAATAAATGCCAGCTGGCTGCTGTTGAACAGCTGAGAGCTGACTGTATGTAAATGATAAACTAACAATCTGGTTCTTTATTTGAAGCACAATTCTACAGGAAAGGTAACTAAAAAAGTGCTTCACTGAGCTGAAATTTAAACTTGTGATCTTAAGATAAATAAAAGAAAATCTAAATTAAAAGTTCAAGTGTTTTAAGGGCTTCAAACTGAACATCTCATGGCTCAATTTCCTGGAGACTATCCTCTACTGCAGTCAATCAATCAATCAAATTTTATTTATAAAGCGCTTTTTACAACTGATGTCACAAAGCAGCTTTACAGGCTTAGTAATAACAGACATCAAATCATTAATCCCTAATCCCCAGTGAGCAAGCCAGTCTGGGTTTCAATTTGAAATGCATTAGGACCAGTCCCAAATACCTTATTGCTGGTCATAGTCTTCCTACACTCTTTACAGAGCAGGGCATTATATTATCAGCCTTACTGTAACTGGTTAAGTCGATCTCTTCAAAATATATACACCTCCACCTTTTAATTTCAGTGGGCTCTGACCATCGTATGTGGCTCGTCATCTGATGCCGTCTCTGGACCAGGGCATGACATAACCAGGGAGGCTATGTGTCCGAGCATTGGTTATGATTTTCAGATGGATCAATCCTTAACTTATCATTCTTAACAGAAAAGTTCAATCGTAACATAGGTGATAGACTGCTCACCTCTCTGTCTGATTGAAACATACACATTTTTAAAGCTGCACATACAGTTTAGACCACAATATTGGAATAAAGTATGTAGGGTTGTCACGATACCACAATTGTCGATTTCAATACTGATACTAAGCTTAGTATCGCGTTTCTCAATACTAAAACGATACTTTGGCAAAAATACAACAAAAAGTAATTCCTTTGTCTGAAATTCAATTGTTTAACACAAAAAACCACTGAAAAATCTGATTTATTTTAAAATTTTATTCAAATTAATTCTTGCAAAATAAAGCAATAAAATTACTATATAATACATACTTCAAACATACAGATTATCAGCTATGGAAACGTGAATACCTGAGCATCATCATGAGCCACCTGTGAAGGCGAGTAATTTGCTTATCGTCGACGTAAACAGTTACCAGTTAAATATTTCACTACCCACTTAAGAAAGCTCTGTGGTGTAGCCATTAACTTTACTAACCGGTGGAGTTTTCAGCTCTCTCTAGAGGTCGGGCTGCTTGTCGGTCAAACGCTTAGCCAAGGTACTGTTGTTCAACAGCGATGTAGGCAAAATATGTCAACACTTCACCTCCTTGAGCCATTATTCCACAATTCGCTGCAAGAGAACATTTGTAAAAAAAAGACTTTGACCCAGTTTCCCCTGTCGGGGTCACATTTTTCGATTTCGGCATGCTAACAATAGTGTTTGCGCTGCTCTGTGGCATTATGTTTGCTCCACAATGCTGAGCGCGCACAGATGTTTGACCAAGCGAGAGAGATTTGTATTCAATATTGCCTTCATAAGTATACAAAAACTTGCTTGCTCACTCAAAAATTGGCACAAATATGACAACATGATGCTGGCTTGAGTGATTCAAATTGCGTGTGCTGCTTTGACTATAGTATTAGCTAATGTATCGAAAGTATCGAGTATTACAGAATCGAATTGTTTGAAGCGTTGTCTCGAACAAGTATCAAACTATTCATACTAAGGGTGCAGGAAAAAATCGCTGTGAGCTCAAATCGCGTTTCTAACATTGAATGAATCAGAATCGATTCTCGTTTTCAAAAAATAGATTTTTTTTGCGGGTGTGGATGTGCCTTCTCAGCCACCGTAGTGCTAGGCAAAACAAGGAAGCAGCGTGGGCTACGTACAGGCACGCAAGACATGCCGCGGTCTTTGAAAGCAACTATTTGGAAACACTTTGGATTTTGCCGTCAACCTGGCCCGGGTAAGAAAGGGCTTGACGTGACTCATGTGATTTGCAGATTGCAACGGTAAAGTATTTCATTCGTATTTGAAAGAATTGGAAAAAAATAGATTCCTGACCCCAAGAATCGATTCTGGATCGATTTGCTTGATTTCCAAAGATTCACAGCCCTAATCCATACCTTGTGCAACTCCTAAGTGTATGCCTGTTGTTGGAGTCTGTTGCAGTTTGTGCTGAACTTAAGCAAGTTGAACAGTCTGGGAAAAATTTTTAGAAGGATGTAATGGATGTAACTTGAAGGCATATCTGACTACATCAGAGTGCCTGAAAACCGTCAGACTCCAGAGGGTTAAAGATTGAACACTTGTAAAGTTCATCTTAAAAATACAATTGCTTTATATTGCAGGATCAAAGGTCATTCATGAACTCATGTATATAAAAAGGAGCCCTTTTTGAGCACAGCAGTAATCTGAAATGTATCTACTGGTGTCATCAAAGCGTATGCATGAGGCCTGATTCTTGCGACTGTAGTACTCATATTGCTACGACTCCTTAATCGGTTTGCTGCCATGTTTTATCTTTATCATTGATATTCCTCAAGCTCCCATGTTTAATTTATTCACATTTATGCTGATGACAGTTTGTATGCCACTGGTCCTTCTCCTTCATCAGTAGTAACATCATCACTTCAAGACAGTCTCCTGCAAGTTGAATTGGCTTTCAATAACCTCCATTTATCATTAAATGCCAAGTTCTAAGGTTATGTTTTTTGGTCCAAAGGGTGTGGAATCCACTCATTTCTTTGAAATCACCATCAGTGATCGAATGATGTTGGAACAGGTCACAAGTGCTTAGGCATCTCCTTTGACAATACGTTGTCCTTTTGACATTTCTAATTTGCAGTCAAAGGGTAAAGCAAAGCTCAGTTTTTTTATACAGAAATTTTATACAGAAGTCATATGTTTCATCCCAGCATCCTCCTGGTTATTCAAATGAGTATAATTCCCCTGTTCAACTATGGTGAAATAGTTTACATTTGGCATCCAGAAGCTTGACCCTCTTAAAAAAATTAAATGTTTATTTTACCAAATCTTTGGAAATATGGTATTTGCATAATAATTTTGAACAGTGTGTATCTACATAGAAAAGGCATCATGAAATGAAGTAAGCATTATATTTCAACAGGGAGAAAATCTGTTGGAGCTGGCTGAAGCCGTAGTAGCACTTGCTGAGGTGCTGGAGCTGAAAGCTGATCCTTCAGGCCTAGTGGAGGGCACCATCATAGAAAGCCACAGAGACAAGGGCAAAGGGTAGGTAAAGTGTTCCTAAATTATGTCTGTCATGGTAACATAATTTTCTTGTTCAAAAAACTGGAAAAATTTACAGGTTAAAGATGTTGGCGGTGGTTGTATGCTTTACTTTTTTCCCTCAGAAAGCATTTATTCACATCAGTGAAAGGGTTCCCACTTTTTTATGGAAATTGTCTAGCTCCAGCACTTTTCTAGGACATTTGGGCATTGACATTTTTCTTTATAATAACATAGAATGGAATACCAAATGTAAGACAAAGCCACATGTGAGAAGATAAAACTTTTTTATAACGCGCAATGATCAAAATAAAATGCAAAGATATGGTTTCCTTGCTTATTTGGAAACGTAGAGCTGAATGGTATTTATGCAAGTGTCATGCTGCCCCCGTTCTCAGCCTGTCTCCCTCGTTCCTCCTCTCATCTGAGCTTCATTTCTCTCACACTCACTCACTCACTCTTTCACACGCACGTTCAGTCCTTCACTGCACATCTTTGTTTATCCCACTAGTGTTGTACCGCTTCCTCACTACAATCCCCATCAGCCTCGCTCTCCTTATGTCCATTGCTCCTGTTTACAACTACAACTCACAGAATCCCTTCTGCTCAGTCACGCCCCACTCTTCACCTGATAGCCATCTAGCCAGTAATTCCTCTCAGTATTTAAACCATGTTTTAACCCGGAGTCATGGCTTGTTATTGTTGTGTGTAGCGCACACACATACACAGCCTCGGTTTTCCCTCATCTCAGGTCATGTATATTTTTCCTTGTTAACTTGAGTAGCCCTGTGTAGCCTTGTTAACCCCATTAGCCTTGTTAGCCTGTGTGGCAGTTATAGCCTGGGATCCTATATCTCTTATTTCTGTTAATAAATATTATTTTCTGATTTCACCTGAGTGCATCTTGCCTTTCCAGTGCCCTGCATTACAGCAAGCAAAAAATTATATAATACTGCTGTTATTTTCAACAACGGCATGCAGAAACCCGTCACCTGATTTTTTTTTTTTTTTTTTTTTTTTTTTTTTGGTACTATTAATATTATTCTTATGGCATGCTACCCTGCTGTCTGCCATGTAGACTACAAGATTCAACAAGATGTACAAAAATTTAGTTTTTTCCTGTGCATAATGGACCTGCTATCTCTTCAGAATCCATTCCTTAAACAAAGCCCAAATGAACTCACTCTTGCAAATGTTTTGTCTAGGGTGGGTTCGTGTGAAGAGTTTGAGGAAGGAGAAGGAAACAGAGCAGAAATGGATTGTGTGTGCTGCAAGTCATTTGTTCCAATATGTATATTTAAAAATACATACAGAGTCTCACAAAAGTGAATACACACAATGGAATTTGACCTCCAGATTTAACCCATCTGTGCAGTGAAACACACATTAGTGAACACAGTACACTGTGAACATGTGCCCAAAACGGTGGGCCTATTCATGGTGCCCAGGGAGCAGTTAGGGGTTAGGTGGCTTGCTCAAGGGCACTTCAGTCATGACCTGTCTGGAAATCGAACTGGCGACCTTTCGGTCACAAGACCAGATCCCTAATCACCAGACCACGACTGCCCCATTACTGCACATATGTGATTATATCTTTTCATGGGACAACACTATAGAAATTAAACTTGTATATCACTGACAGTAGACAGTGTAAAGTTTGTGTAAGAGTATAGATTTACTGTCTTCTAATCATAACTCAACACACAGTCATTAATATCCAAATAACTGCAACACAAGTGAGTACACCTCACAGTCAACATGTCCAAACTTGTAACCAGATTTTCTCCTACAAACAAAACTACACATACCACTGAAATCTTAAACCAGGGGGGTTTAATTAGATTTCAGTAAGGTCCAATTAGAGGAATTTTCTCAGGCCAAGGTCTAGACTGTCATAATTTCTAATGTGTTATGATTCAGTGCTATGTCCTGTATACTGAAGTAGCATAGTAGTTCTATCAGCATTTTGTCATCAACAACTGAACACCGAAACAAATTACAAATACCGTTCAATTAGGGATGGGCAATATGGACTAAAAAATGTATCACGATAATTTCTGGTTTTATCATGGTAACGATAAGTGATGATAAAAAATATATATATATCTCTGTCTAATCTTTTGTTTTATAAATCTATCACTACATTCTGTAGAGAGCCCTAAAATAATACTAGAAACCATTAAATTGCAAAACTGTAGTGACACCTATTAAATAAGTCTGAAATATGAGAACAAATTTGACATTTATTTAAATGCTTTACACCTTCAAAAATAACTTGGCTTATAAAAATCACAAAATAGTAAAACACAACCTGATAAAAAAATAATAATTTCAATAAATTCCAATGAACATGTAAAAACTGAAATCCTTTTTTGTGCAAGAATGCAGAAATAAGGCTGTCAGGAACATCTGTATGTGCTTTACACCTTTGGATTTTTGGTCAAAAAGACCAACATATTAACTGGGGCTGGTTTCAGAAGAGACCGTTGGCAGTTGGTCTCTCTGTCTCTGTCTCTCTCTCTCTGTCTCTCTCACTCACTCACACACACACAGTTAATCTGGTTGATGTGAACATCAGGGACGGTACTAGGGCGAAGCTATGGAGCTATAACCCTCCTTCTGTCTCTGTCAACAGGATTGCTCATGCAAACCCCACACACTGGACGACAAACTAAACTCATCTCGTGCGCACAAACGCTCCGCCCCCTCTGTGAGGACTGCGGGCGGACATGTTTATGTGGCAGGCGGGTGTGGGACCAAATATGACTGTTTTATCACGGGAGCAGGACGAAAACAAGCAGGAGACCTCTACCGGGAATTTATCGTTTTTATCGCGAGATGTCAAATAATTACCGTGGGGAGTTTCTTTGACGGTATATCGCACACGATAACAAATCGCCCATCCCTACGTTCAATGAATTTCAAGAATATTTAGGTCTTTACAGAACTCTTTCTTCTCATTGCTGAAAAACTTTATATAAACTAACAGCTGAGCATTGTTAGATACATCAGTAGACTGTAAACAGAATACAGCTAAAACTGATTAATTGTTTCTCCAGCTGTGCCAGGACATCCTTAAGTACAGAGGTGGGGGGCTTGAACTTGAATTAATTAATAATAATTTATTAATACATAATACATTAACAATAAAATATTTTATTATTAATTATTAGCTACTATTAATAATACGAATAATAAATATAGTTACTATTAATAGTAAAATTATTTGTTAATATTAATTAATGGTAAAATGTTGATATTTTTTCAAAAAAATACATTAAATTGAACATTGAACTAAAATGTTGTTTCAGTAGAATTTTTTTGTCAGTGTGCTCTCCCTCGCTCCCGTGCTGTGAGCAATTAGCGCGTTATGTTATGCAAATTAGTGCATCCTCACACCAACACAGACACTCGGGTAGCAAAGCCAAAGTGTCTACTCATAGTCAGCAAAGAGAGTTATTTGGCAAAGTAATTGTTTATTTCACTCTCTGGTGAAGTTATTCTGTCTTATTTATACACTTGCTAAAAAGGCTAAAGCCTCCTTCTGCTTCTCTCTCTCTCTCACTCACACACACACACTTCCACAGTGAGGCCAAGGCAGAATATCAATATGTTGAGGTAAACAGAACCATGAATTCTACTGTCTACAAAAAAAAAAAAAAAAAAAAAGAATGTCCGCCCATCTGTGACCTCAAGCTGAAGCACACTTGGGTTATGCAGCAGGACAATGATCCAAAACACGCCAACAAGTCCACATCTGAATGGCTTAAGAAAAACAAATTAAGACTTTGTAGTGGCCAAGTCCTGACCTTAATCAGACTGAGACACTGTGGCATGACCTTAAAAAGGCAGTTCATATTTGGAAACCATCTAATGTGGCTGAATTACAATTCTGCAAAGATAAGTGGGCCAAAGAGTTTCTCCAGAGTGCTGTAAAAGACTAAAGGGTGCCCCAAATAGGAGGCAATCACTAACTGTTTAATGCCCATGATTTTTGTCATCTTATCCTGTGTAATTTTTTTGCTAAGCTTCCTCCATGCTTAACTCCCTTCTCATAGTCCGATCTGTTCCATAAACCTCAGTAATGTTTTTGGCCTTTCAGCATTAACCTTGTTCTTACAGCGTCCTGGGATAGTCTATAAATACAGGGTTCTTGCAGGTTTCAGCGAGTTAAATTTAAGACTTTATTAAGACCATTCTCAATCAAAATAGTTACATTGTCAACACAAGTAACCTTACCAACACATCTGAGTTTTTCTTTTTTTATCACCAATCTCAGTTTCAAGGGTTTTGAGTTGCGCAAGCTTGTCTTTGTATGTCCTTCTCAGGGCATTTGACTTCCTTCATTATGTCATTATCAATTAAACAGATAAAAGGCCTGGTGTTGATCTGAGGTGTGGTGCATACATTTGGAAGATTCTGCTGTGATGACCCTTTCGAGCAAACATATACACTTAAATCTGAACTGAGGCCACAGATCATAAAACATCTAAAAGCCCAGTACAATTGGTCCACCAAAATCCTCACACATTCATTCACTGCCCAACAGCATGTTATTGAATGTATTAAATGGAGACGGGACAGTGCGAGTACATTGGTACCTGGACCCCTGAATCGGTCTATTTGTAGCATAAACCGGCTGATGGCCTGATTAAATAGCTGGAAGACCTTTTTATTTTTATTTATTTATTTTTTTTGGTAGACAGCAGAATTCATGGTTCTGTTTACCACAGCAAGTTTTCCAGGTCCTGAAGCAGCAAATCAGCCCCAGTCCATCACACTACCACCACCATATTTTACTGTTGGTATGATGTTCCTTTTCTGAAATATTGTTATTTCTACATCAGATGTAATGGGACACACGCCTTCCAAAATCTTCAACTTTTATCTTGTCAGTCTACTGAGTATTCTTCCAAAAGTCTTGGGGTTCATCAAGATGAAAACCTTAGACAAGCATTCATGTCCTTTTTGCTCAGTAGTGGTTTTCGTCTTGGAAACCATGGAGGCCATTTTTGCCCAGTCTTTCTTTTTTTTTTTTTTATAATATTTTTTTTATTGAGGAGTTATGTCAAACACTATTACAGCATCATGATCGAGATAGTGCAAGAAGAAAACAAAAATGAACTTAGAAGGTTTACAAAAAAAATCTTTTTCCAACAGCAAAACAAAACAAAAAAAAAACTGACAGCTGATTAAAATATGTGATAAATTAATTCCATTTGGAATAAAATGCTGCAGTATTACCTTTAAGAAGTGTAGAAACTGCAGTAATAGACAGTTGGAAAGAATCGCCCTCTGGAATCCCAACGATCCGAAGATTCTAACGTCTCGATCTGGCCTCCAAGTCCTCACACGTCACTTTGTCAGGCAGGTCCTGTTTGAGTGATTTCTTGACTGAGAACAGGTGTGGCAGTAATCAGACCTGGGTGAGGGCTGTGTAGGTTTGAATTTATTTTTACTTCAATAATAAAACCTTACTTTATGAACTGCATTTTGTGTTTCCTTGTGTTATCTTTGTCTAATATTTACATTTGTTTGGTGATCTGAAGCATTTAAGTGTAACAAACATGCAAAAGAATAAATCAGGAAGAGGGCAAACACTTTTTCACACCACTGTACATGTACACACTAATTGCCAATTATCTGACATAATCCTGCCTGTCTCACACAAACCTAATTGACCTCCTTCTACTTATACCAGTAGCCATAACATTAAGTGCTATGTGCTTGCTGTCAAATAATCCGGTAACACTTTATAGTAACTTATTAATAAGCCATTAATTAATGATTAATAACTGTGAACAATTAATTAGTTCATGAGAATTTGAACATGAACAAATGTTTATAAAAGACAGTTTTGACAAATGTTAACAAATCATTAGTAAATAATTACTAAATTATTAGTTACATTACATTACATTTAGCGGACGCTTTTATCCAAAGCGACTTACAATAGTGGGAAAGTACAAATGCGAAAAATACTAGAGTTAAATAATTAACATTTCGATATCGAATGCTGAATGCATATCGGTACTCATGGGGAGTATTTGGGATCAGTAGAGCAGGTGCTCCTTGAAGAGCTCGGATTTTAGGAGTTTCTTGAAACCAGTGAAGGTTTAGTAAATAATTTAATGAAATTCTCATGACCTAATGATTTCTTCACACTTATTAATAATTACTTAATGAGCTACTAATGAAAGTTATTATAAAGTGTTACCAATAATCCCACTAAGGAAGAACCTGATTACACCTCCATGTGTTGCGTGTTGCGTCCCTTGTGCAAGGTGGCCACTGATAACTGAGGTGTAGACACTAAGAAGGATTATGAATGAGGTTATAAGGGAAATGGCAAAGGGTGCCATGTCTAAGTAGTATGGCAGGATTTGGGAGAAGGGTGGTGTAATAAAGAGTGAATGCAGATTGTACACATGTAACGGAGCACTGAAGATGCATTAATAATGCCAGTGGGGATTAGGGTGGTCCAAAATCTTTGACTTCCTAAAAATCTATCTACCACTCTCTTATTTTAATTTACAGCTGGAATTAACAATGTTGTCATTTTTTAATGACTTTAAATTTAGGCTTAATGCAAGCAGAGCCATTATTACCACGGGGCAACCATGGCCTAGTGGTAAGAATCTGGTCTTGTGAATGGAAGGTCGCCGGGTCAATCCCCAGACAGGACATGATTGAAGTGCCCTTGAGCAAGGAACCTAACACCCTAACTGCTCCCCAGGCGCCTATGGATAAGGGCAGCCCACCGCATCGGGCACAAATTCTCACAGCCTTGTGTGTGTGTGTGTGTGTGTGTGTGTGTGTGTGTGTGTGTTTCACTGCACAAATGGGTTAAATGTGGAGGTCAAATTCAGTTGTGTGAAAAATCACATTGGCAATTTGGTGAATCTTAATCTTTATTTTTTATCATAAAAAGCACAGAAACCAACAACAAGCCATTTTATTACCAACTAAACTGTTGAATAGAGCTGCAGTGCTCACTATGACTGTGAGTCCTCAACAGCGTCAGTACAGTACAACATGTACAGTAACCCCAAGTTTTGTCATCCTGTATAAATTCATTCCTGTTCAAACATACCTGATTGAAGTGATTTTCTGAAGTGATGAAGGTACTTTTGCAGACCTGTAACTACAGCAATAATCCAGCGGGGCACCTTGAAGAAGAGCTGTGTACTGGTGGCAGGGAAGGCCTGGGCTAAAGTGCGCTTGATGTTTGATGCAAGCAACCAATCTGTGTCAGAGGTGTGGCCAGGCAATCCAGTGGAGATTGTTGGTTGGAAGGATCTGCCTTCTGTTGGCGAGGAAATTCTAGAAGTGGAGTCAGAGGTCAGATGAGATATTTTGCATTGCTTTGACATTAACATGATCATTTTCTGTATGTACTCATAGGTGGGTGGTAACTTTTTATATTTATTCAATTACATTTACTTTAGCTATTTGACTTCAAAGAGTAAAGAAAAAAAATTAAATAGAGAAAGCATAAACTATATTCAGATTAAATAGAAAACAACCTGTTAACAATTGTCATTCATATAGAAAATATTTTTTATCTACAGAGTTATAATAGACCATGTTATTTATATATATATATATATGAACGCAATGATGTGGAGATGGCAAATGTCAATATTTTATTCATAATAGAACATAGATGACAGATCAAAAGTTTAATCTGAGTAAATGTAACAT